>BEXV01000037.1:594164-616760 GCA_003118195.1 Hemicentrotus pulcherrimus | reverse complement strand
TATTGCAAGGTTCTGGAATCATCAAAATGATAAGAAATTTGGCCAAGTCTTGGTAAAGTTACAAACACTGTACACAGAAAGATGTATATGGGACTACACGAACACGTGGCATGAAAATCCTGTCCTGGATTTTTACGATGTTTCATGACATATTTAGAATATGATGGCATTTGAAGAGCCATGCTTTTCAGAGAACATGTCTTATCTGAAGTTCTTCCACACTTGCATAATAAGAATGATAACACAAATTATTTTCACCTCTTCCTAGAACTCAACCTATTAAGTTGACTTTCTGTATACTGATCTTTATTTTTCAGGCCTATGTGATTCAAGGCCAAATGCTGGCGACCTGATGATTAAAGTCCTGGATCTAAATCGTGGATGGTTCTCGGAATGTATTGGGTTGTCTAGACAAGAGGAGGGATGTTTTAATAAATTCTTCAGTCCCACATAATCCTTTTCAAGGAGGGAAAAGGGGGAAAGGCATCTTTGTTCTCATCTTTATACTGTTTCCTGTCCTCATAGGTGTTTTGGATCTACCAAGAAAGAACTGGCTATAAAAGGCAAGGTCTACCCCCAGACGACAAAAAGAGCAACATCACAAACAAGCTGATATTTCATACAGGGATGCTATTGATACGGGGCTTGATACAGGATAAACCCCTTTTATGGACTACCCCAATCCAAAACACTAATAGAGGGGGTCTTTTCACGGATTATTGCAGGTTGTTACAAGCATGGAAGACCTGATAAACAGGTGAAATGTCATAGTGAAAAGAACAGAAACCTATCAGTGATTTAGTATCACTGGATCGATGACTAGCTATAATTGGACTAAAGAATGACAAGCATTTGTCTATGAAGCTGGTTTTTTTATTTTCTGAATTCTTGTTTTGATACTGGATCTTTCTATCATCTATTTTTCCAAGATATCACCAATTGATACCACCAAAACATGCACGGCAGCAAGGACATGGTATCATAGACTTTGATATCGCCTACCAGGAGTCAGAAGGGTGTTAACTCCCACAGTTAAACACAGACATAATGCCCTTATGGCTCTCAACAGATGATATAATCTGGAGTAACATTTGACCCAACCTCCTGATTTGAGGTTTAGATTCCACACACTAATTTACTCTATCATGACAGGATTAATATGAAAATACAAAGAAATTACCAAATCTTTCTAAGAGAGTGAAAAAATATATATTGAATATGGAAACAATTGAATGCCTTGAGGGGGAGAATAATTCTCCCTCCAATACATATACAAACTGTATGATAAGCATCTCATTCACAGACCCTAAAGAAATGTCTCAGTGAAAAGTGAAATGCAAGTCTTAAACAAATGGCAAAAGGAAAGCGTTTTCAATTGTAATATAAATTTCAACTAACATTTCTTTAATCTTCAAAGTTGTACATATTTGTAGGGTTTAAAAATTAAGTTTTTTTAGGACTTTAATATTCATTCAAAGAATATCATGATAATTTTAAACCATGATCAAATGAAATATATTAAAGATAAAACATTAGACATGCATCATCTGCAGAAAGCCAGAAAGGTGTCAACTTAATATCCCTTTACATAAACTTCATACCTTATTAAGTCCAATACCTTCGACTCAATACCTCTCAGTAAAGGTATTTCCGATACCAGTAAGCCTACCCATATTTTAGATCAAAAATTTAAAAAAATGAATGTGAACATGATGACAGTACAATACACATTTATCACTAGACATGACATATCTGAATGATTTGATATGCATGCCACTGAAATGTCTTTAAGTTGGTAGCTCATAAGAACCAAGGATCTTCTCGCTTGTCTTGATGTTGGTATAAAGTCATTTACCTGCAAAAAGTTTCACATAACTCTTTTACGCCAATTTAGTCGCCAACAAAGCTAACTATCTGATATCTACCCCTGTCTCTGTTATAGCTCTGTTATACAAGAAGGATTGTAATCAATGTGAGGACAAACAGACGATTTATGGTGTTGAAATAAGCTCAATTGACTTGAGATATATATGTCGAGTTAGCAATGGGTATATGAGCTCATTTAGAATGCATTGTCTGGCCGAATCTCTCCGCAAGCAAAGATCCACCATTTATAGAGATTTGAGAATATGGTATAGAGATGGGATGATCCACAGCCTCTGGATGCATTCAATCAGCTTTCAAATGCACTTTATTCCATTAGCTCAACTTTTGAACTGTATTCCTGTCACTTCTTTCATAAACCCTTCTGGTGATTTCATCTCGACAATAACCTAATCTCATTCTCTCTCGCTGGCTGCCTAACGTGATTTTCTCTTTTTTCCCCTTTTAAAAGACCAACATGCCTACATGTACATACAGGTGCATTTGCCACGGTACGCATCACACCGGGAGACATGCACTTTACTTCATGATCAAACAATCCCTTAAGTGAATTTCTCCTTTTTTTAAAACTTAAATTCTAATACTAGTTGCATACTATACTATTATGTGATGAAGAACTAAATTTTTACTAAAAACAGTCATTTTGTAACCAGAATGAGAGCTCCCAGAAGGGTATATCTCCACTAGTTTCTCTACCCCTCAACACACATGATCCCTCTCAAGTCATTTTTTAGTTTCATATGGAACATCAAAATAGCAGTTTGAGACACCTTGTAACCAATAAATGCTAATTAGCAAATCAAATTGAATTAATGTCTCAAATCTATCTAAAACCACTTTAACATTCAAAATATTCTAGCATTCATTAAAATGATGGGTACTGGAAATACTTTAATCTAATTACTGTTCAACTTTCATGGTCATAAAATGTTGGCAGGGAAGTACATCTTCAGAATGACTTTCAATGTTTCTGTCAATCTAACCATTCAACTTTCATGGTCATAAAATATTTGCAGAGAAGTTCATCTCCCGAAAGACTTCTTGACAAGATAAAAAGCTTTTATAATACCCATAGCAATGAAGCAACATTTCCATTCTCCTTGGACTCAGTCTGACCCCACTTTGAAACAGACTGGTATTAATTCAATCTATTTGATTGATTTCTTTAAATCAACATGTAATACCCTTCTCAAAGATATCTTCACTTACAATAATTCAACTTCACTTTAAAGTAAGCTTCAGAAAAATACAACAAAACTAAAGCTTCTTTCTCTGATTAGAAGCAACTTGTTCACTTTGCTCTACATTTGTTATATACAAACCCTTTTTAAAGTATCAACATAACGAGAGAAAGGGTACTGGAGACAGAAAATACTGCTCCAACTATTGTTGTCTACGCTTGAGACCATTGACAGCATATCTTCAAAATGCCTCACAAGAAGGAAGCCTGACTGGTAGAAAACGAATGGGTTAATTATGAAGTAAGCTTAAAGGTTACTAGAGTTTGTGAAAGTCAAGTGGCTCCCAGCTATGGTGGCATATCAAAGCAGCTTAGTTTTCAGAGAGAGAGCTTTCTTGCCTCCGTCATAAGGTTTCTCAAAAAATGGAACTCTTTTAATCTCATGTCATGGTAGTCTTTAACAAGATACTGAGGCAGTTCTTCAGTCAATCACAAGTAAAAGTGTAAGCTTCATGGAAGAAAATTTCAATTAGGGTTTTTGAGTTTCGGTAAATATCGTCAGCAGACAAGCTGAAGAAAGCTTTGTGGGCATTTCTGGAAACAACAATATCTTCATTCAAATTCATTCAAGTGAAAAATACACAGGAGCAGAGATGCTTTGGGAGGTTCCAAAAGAGCTTTGAAATGCTAAATAAAATAGGGAAAAAGAGAAAGGAGGTGACATAAATAAACGACTGCCATCATAAGAGGACCAACATTTTCGTAGACAAATTAAAAAGAGCTCTTATGATCAAGTCATTTATCACACCATTTCCTTAATTTGACATCCAAACCAAATATAATTAAAGGAGTAACAGGCATATCGTGGCAGATTACATAGGTATGATGAAGAATGAAGACACATTTAATTTTGGATTTTTGTTCATTCATGAAATAGTTGTAAGTGCATAGCAATTGACCTCCTGGTTATCGATGCAGTCATTATTCATGAAAAGCTAGAAGATTGGTTTCATGAAGGGTAACACAATTATGTCTTCTGTATGTAAACGATTCCCACCAACAATATTGATTCAAAATCTTAACTTTAATGAAACATGTAATCGTTACAGCAAAACGGTCATAAATCAGGGATGTAATTCCTAATTTCAGGGGTGAATTGATTTTGACAGGGAATGATACTTCTACAGCTCTACATGTATTGCAGTGTAAGGAGAATGCTCTATGGTCCTATCCAATAGTTGCGATTGATTCAAATTGATCGCAACTTGATAGCAATCACAAGTCACCAGTAAAAGGATACAAAATTTTAAGGTTAAATTTCATCATGATCACACAAAATACTTACCATGGGACACATCAACCATTCAACTTCTTTTAAATTTCTCCCCGATACCCTCTTCATTTTGTTGTTATCAACTGACCCTTGATAACCCATTCAAGTGCAGGATTCGTCTTTGAAGCAAGCCTTAGAATATGGCTTAGGAAATGGACCAGTGTATAGGCCTGTCTTCACTATCTCGAGATTGCCAAATATCCAGCTATTTAAACTATCCCTATCGTAAACTATCCAGCTAATTTGCGTCTTCATCAGACCGAAGTAGCAATTAGAAAGATATTTGGTCAGGATTGTCATCTCAAGATATTTTGGGATAGTTTGCAAAATATCCTACTATTTGGCAAAATATCCAGCTATTTGTCCTGTGCGTCTTTATTAGACCGAAGATTTGCAATACACGCTAACGCTGAGCAAAATATCTTGAGCTAATTTCTCAAGGTCGAGTTTCAAGTTTCGACGTCGAATCTTGAGATAGGGCAGACGCGATTTGTTACTTCGGGATTATTTCCCAAATAGCAGGCTATTGGGCAATCTCGATATATTTGGCAATCTCGAGATGATGAAGACGCGCCTTATGTGGGTCTTCATGTCTTTCATATGCTACAGCCAGTCCTTTGATAGGAAATCATAGGTTGTGATAAACTAAATAAAACACATGTATGTCTGTATATAGTTCAGGTCAAATGGTCATGGCTCTGTTTCTGCATTCGATTAGCTCAAATTCAGAATTCATTCCATGTTCCTTACTAGATATAGGAGTTCTGCTAAATCCACTACCGGTACTTATTTTTAATGAAATTTTGTACACACATTTTGCAGCTAATAGAGCCTATAACCTGCACGAAAATAAATTCAAAATCATATTGCTTTTTATGATTTCATTCATTAGATTTAATAATTCTTTTTTTCCCCCTTTACTTTCACATGGCTAGTCTTGAATCGCATTGGCTACTCTCTATTTTTCTCAAGATCCATAATGACAGATCTGAACTTTGAAATATGCTCCATGCTCCCAGGTCCCTCTCAGATAACCCTTTATGTTTATCAAACTAATCTGTTGCCATCCCAACAAAAGACCAGGCTGAGGCAGACTGATGCCTGTTCAGCTTATGTATGTATTTATATTTATTATTTAAACTTGTATAAAACAAAAAGTCACATGAAGAATCATCATGTAATAAAAGGAGCATACAGGCTATAGAAGACACCATATAAAGAAATGTTGAATAAAGAAACTAGTTTTTGAAGAGGTCAGTTTACATGACAGCTAGCCAATCAACGGTGTGCACTCACGATAGGCGCCAACCAGCTATAAACTTTTGTACGATACAACATTTAGACGAGAGCAGGTATCTGATTCTTTTTTTAGTTTACATGCGAAACGATACTCAAACCTGCGTTACGTTGTACAACATTTCTTTATACCACATTCAGACTAGGATCAGTGGCTTATAATCTAGCTATTACGATGAGATTTGGTAGTCTGAAAGCATGTAAGGCAGGCTGAGGCAGACTAGAGCCTGATGATGACATCACAGCATGATATGGGGAGAATGTTATCAGTCCAGGGTATTTGCTTGGACATTGATAATCACTTAAGTATATGCTTCTTCTACTTTACTTTCACAGATGGGCCTCTGTTTGGCTGACCTTTTTGGGAACCTGCATGACCAGGTTACTCCATCAAGATAATAACATTTATTGGTACTTTTAACTCCCAGTCCCTATGCCATCCCAATCAATTACACACCCAAAAGTGCATTTGTAATGGGATAAACATTGTCTCTGGGGCTATAAGGCTATTTGAACAATACTGCTGGATTTCATATGTTCTATGAAGTATGCGCTTTCTTGAGATAAACTTTAATGGAGAACTAGATGTAACATTATGTTTGCTTTTGTAAAAAAATGCTCATAAGATATGTATACGGTATACACTTGCCAACAAATTTAATTCAGGTGTATGGAGGTTCTATCATAAGATTATTATCCATATGATTAATTCGGCTTGGAAGACGAAAGGATAGCAGTGAATACAAAACAACATTAAGATTTGGAGAGAGTCACTGGGATGCTGGGAAACGAAAAAGATTAACTAAATAACTATAACCAGAAGGTCTTCTTTTCAAAGATGAGAGGAAATATGGCAATTGGGAAATATTATTTAAAAATCCTATTGCAGTGAGCTTACCGAGAAACAAAACACACATAATGTTTATTTTAGCATAAAGTTCTTCAAGAATTGCACATTCCTGACCAAAGTCCTCAAACAAGTATGTAGTATTCCGAAGAACTTTTGAACATTTTGACACCATTACAAAATGCTGGACCAGTTTGGATTTAGCTTAACCTACATATTCTATAGGCTTGAAGAATGTGTGTACATGAGGTAAATAGTTCTTCATACATTCTACAATGCTCTCTGTAAATATGACTGTCTTGTAACAAACCCTGGTGTAGAAAATCAAATATGGGAAACTAAAAGGAAGGTATGCTGGGCATAAAAAGCTGAAAATTAAAGATCACTCATAAACATACAAACTTTCTGTATTTGTTTAACTTTCTGTATTTGTTTATACCAAGAAGGCCTATATAAACACAAAAAAATTACACAGGAGAGGTTATACAGCTCAAAAACTATTTTTAAAAAAGAAAACAAATTGGACTGCCATTTAAACCACTTGAAAAACCCATCAAAAAACATTTGTATTTGCTCATTCCAATTTTTTGGTGAGAAGTGCGCATGGACAACTTGTCGCCGCTATGCATGTGATCGCACAGAAGCAAGGAGAGTCACATGACAAAAAAACAGAATCATTCACTGATGTTTTGAGAGCGGGCATTAACAATGCAAGTATCAGTGAAATTTCTGCTGGTGTTTAAAAATACCACATTCCAGACTCTGATATTCCATTTCGGTTTTTCGTCTTGTTTGCAAATTTCTTAGCAACTTTCTTGGCATCTTCCGACAAAACTCAGGGTTGTGAGAAAAATCGATAATTTTTGCTTGCAGTGTAAATGTAGCTTATACTAGGTTAGCTGATGGGAGATAGCTGATAGATTACATATCTATGAAAGATTAAAGGGAAGAACCAGACAATGACCGATTGCACTTGACATGAAAAAACATATCAATAACAAAAAATACAATAAGTTTGAGAAGGATTACAAAACAATGACATACTGTAAAAGAAGATATATTTTCGGTACATTAATTTTTTGCGGATTTCGCACTAAGATCAGCAAGCGCAAGTTTTTTAACTCGCGAAATAATAAGCAATACTTCTTATGCGTGTTTGAAACGACTGAATTGCGTGCAACGCAAATTTAAGTGCCAGCGAATATGTTTAGGGTAGCTCTGCGCGAAAAATTAATCATGCGAAAATAACAGCCTTTACAGTAATGTAATTAAACTGTTCTCATCTTGGTTGAATGATTTTAGCATGTTACTTTGAGAGAATAATGCTCTAAAGCCTCCAATATATCATTAAAAAAATTGTTAACATGTCATAACAGTGATTCTTTGCATAATTCTTGGTAACAGGCTTTTTGTTAAACCAGAAGTCAGCATTGCAGTGCTATCGATCAGATAATCAAACTGGAAAATGATTTAATCATTTGGGGCATTTTATCCAAATACAACCTTATCAATTGCAAGATGCTCAAGCAGATCTGAAATTCTCTGTGTAATTTATTGATAGATGGGAGCGAACTTTAATTGCTAACTAGGAAGGCTTTAAATGTCTCCTTCCTTGTCAACATTTGTACAGCAAATAAAGCGTTAGCAGAGTGATCTCAGGGTGCGTGTGCTTCTCTATTTAGGCTTGTCTTCACATCAGTATGTCATATCACCTTAAAGATCATAGGGGACACCCTGGCCTTCTCCTGGCTACTTGGCATGGGGCTGTAGTATTACACGCCCCAGTGACCCCTAGCTCTCTGGTCAAGGCGTGCAGTAGGTGTAGCATGGCAACACCTAAGGTGTTTGAAAGATCACAAGGATTTCCCAGGCAGAATTGTAACCCTGGATATAAATGAAGCATGATGGACATCAAATAAACATGTACAGGTTATTCCTGAGTAATCAATATTTCAGAGATGCGTTTTACCTAATCAATAATTGGTAGATATCATGGACCTAATAGAGTGACCAAGAGGAGCCTGTCACCATTGTCATCTAATAATGTACACTACTATAGAGAGATCTCCTGAACATCCAGAAACAACACTTTGGATACAATTAGGATTGGTAAGAATGTTCAGGCTAAAAACTTCCAGTTGTATGTTTAGCAACTTGAGTTTCATAATCAAGTTTTGTCAGGATAGATTCCAGACATTTGATTGAAATAGGGGAACTTTGAGTATAAAGAGGGAACAGAAACAGTACCGGTATGTAATAGTGTCCAACACATCATGATGGTCAACTCAAGGACTTGTGTCTGTATCCTACAGACTAGCTTTCTGTTTGTTGTGATAATGTGGTCAGTCAGTTTTTACTCTTTTCTCTTTAATNCCCCCCCCCCCCCCCCCCTGCACAATGCACTTCGTCCACAACACCCATTCGGTACTACTAGGCTTGAGTGGATCATAATGAGAACGGTCTCCTGATCCTGCCCCTCCCCCACTCGCTTGACCCATTGTTAGGCTTCAAAACCGGAAACCAGGCAGGAGCTTTTGCGGCAAATTTGGCATTGTGAGTTGTAGAACACTCCTTTGAAAATAATTATTCAATTTGTCCCATACTGAATTGAACACAATTTCTCATTCTCCACCACTTGGAAGATTAATTGGTTGCTGTGCCTAGAGTATATATTACAAATAGCCTGATGATAATATGACTATTATTCATGTCTTCGTGAAAATATTAACCACCATCATAATATTAACATGATCAGGAGTTTGATGAATACCATTGTCAATCAGAAGGAGCAGGAAAGAAAAAAAGCCTACCCTATAAAACCAAGATAAAACCTAAATGAATGTTATGCTATAAGAATATGCTTTCTGGTATATAACATTGGAAACATACTACCAGTATTGATAATGGTATATCATTTTTATAAACCGTTATGTTATGTCAAAATCAGTAATTTTCCTCCCATTTTGTCTTAAAACGGTATCTTTTTAGCTCAAAATTAAAGTCTGAAATTTAAATGAGCTAGTAACCCCTGTCAACCTAAGGTGTGGGAAAAAACAACAAGCAACAATTAGGCATTGTATGCTGATTGGTCTTCATTCAGTTTTGTACTACAGTTAAGCTGTTATTTCAAGATATCATTGCTAAGTCTAATCACAGATAAATCCAATTCAGTTTGACACAATTGCATTTGACACTTGTGCCCTGCTGCCTGAACTGCAAGATAAAGAAAAACAAAGGTTTGTAACAAATAGGTGAACTTCTTCTTTCTGTTTACGGCACAGGGCATATCCTCTGCTGAATGTGAACAACTGATGAAACATAGTGACTACAACACCTTTAATATGTTCCATGGAAAAGCTATCAAGTAGAATAAAGCCTTTTAACTAATCAATGTTTAATCAGTTAATTGGGGAACCTTATCAAGGGAGATAATAGCCTTGATCAAACTGACACAAAATTCTGTCTTCATGAGACTCCACTCCTCCTCAGCTCCTCCCACGGATTCTCACTTCCGAAACCCTACATGAGAAGATAACAAGTGGGACTGATGAGGGCTCATCTGAACCCTTATGCTCACACACCTGGTGATAGGAGCCGCCCCAGGTGTGAATATAAGGGCCTCTTTACGACTAAACTTTATGTCAACAAACTGCAACAGTACCTGGTAGGCAACCACAGTATAGAGCCCTCTTCACATTTGCACTTTAAGCCTGACACAGGCCTCTCACTTTAGAGATACTGCACTTCAATGTCTTTTTCAATATAACTATGAATTTCTTATTAATGAATGATTGATTGATTCCCTTTCAATTTGTCAGTCATTATATGAAAATTTTGAAGACACATCAAATAATTTTACATTCCACTGAGTTGATTTTTTAAATGTTAAACAATTTAATTCTAATAAACATTAATTTTCTACAGTTCATCATGATCATAACTATGATTTTTTTTTTTAATTTGTGGAATTCAATGTTTCTCAAACATGGCATCATGTGGCCCTTATCTGAATAGACCAACAACAACAACCTAGGTCATTCAACACTTTGGAGTAGAGTACAAATGCTTGCCATGTGGATACAATGTTACATGTAATATCTTTTTCATTTTTCATGTACATGTGTAGGTTTAGTTAATACCGGTAGTTTGAATTCAGACCTCATAACTCATCGGTATGAAAGTGGCAAAAAATTGGCCTGGCCTGGTCCAAATATACTAGAGACAAGCAGTAATGCACACACAATCACTGTTTGTAAATGCAATAATAGAGGTTTGTGAGATAGAGTCCGACATGGCCTTTGATCTCATGCAAGCAAACCTTAGTGATAGGTGGACTGCTGAGATTTACATTTGTGTATACCATTACCACTGCGCCAAAATTCTACAACCATTGCTTCTCGGTACCTAAAACAAACCTATAACTAAAATTAATGAAGCACTAGTTGTGAATCCAAACTTCGAAATTTTCACTTTTTTAATTTGGTACGATTCAAACAGTAAACATCAACATCAATGGAAGTTTGTCAGAATATCTAAGGTATCAAATTAAACCTTTTAAAATTAAAAATAAATGCCTGCTGTGAAAAACGCTCCCTCATCCCNCTTTATGCAGTTTACACTCCATGAACACTGTAACAATATAAAAACTTGGACAAAAAACTAGATTTCTACAACTCTGTGACCCCATTTTCTCACCTGTGGTCTCTCCAGTGTTCCAGTGTTGATGTAAAACATTCAAAATTCAGCCACATAGACACTCCTGTTATAAAATGCATTTTGCATGGTATAATGGCAAGAACTCCTACTGCTTTTGCTAATATTACAATTTATGGAGTTGATTTTCGATATTATTGCAGCTTTTAGTTGCAGCTGCATGTATCCAATCACAGGCACCCCTCCAAAGAGTAGAATGATATCCAATTCATTTTAAATGTAAACAATCCATTATTTCAGAAGAATCACCCCATCTGCCAATTACAATAGTTTCTTAGATGAAAGACAGTGTCAGTAGTGTACACTTGAAATAACCTCGGGCAATGTTCTTGAAAGGTGCCTCCCAATTTTCCCATGACCCTATTAAACACACATGTAAGCCTGTCAGGTACAGTTTAGAGAAAGAAAATAAAAGGCACAAGTCTTCAACTAATAACACATTTGGTAGTCTGTTCAGACAAGACGACATTAATTCCATATCATAAAATGTTAATGTAACAGAATGGACATATTGGTACACACGTAAACATTGTATTGTATAAAGAAACATTGTGAATTAAACTGGTTTTGAAAAGGTCGGTGGACACCATCGAGCGCGAGCTCACAATAAGATCCGCTCATTTATTTTAAACAGGTTTAATTGAATTCCACATTGAGACGAGAACAGGACCCTGATATTTCTTTTTTTAGCTTTCATTCCAATCAGTGCTCTACATGTGTCTCGCTAGATGATGATTTATAATACAACATTTTGTTATAAACATTCACACTATAGTTATGCAGTTTCCATATACATGTACATTTAACTATACAATGAATTTTTTTAGTCTGAATAAGGGCGAGTCTAAATTTAGACCTGGAAGATGTGAGTTTTTCAGTTTTTACATCCCCCTGGATAGACAGGGAAGGGCAGTATAAACTCCATAACACCTAAAAAAAACAAAAGAGTGCAAGCGTTCAAATAAAAACAAATGCTATAGTGAACTATACCCTGTAATAGAACGCAACCACATCCTGAAGACAAGTTGAGTGAACTCTTATACAAACCTACCCAGCATCTCAAGGAACAACCAATTTCATTTTATTGGCAAGAATTATTTGGGTCCTTTATAATGTGGGTTGCATAGCAATATAAATAGCACTAGTCATATCAAGGAGTTATTTCCTTGGTCATACATGTATATGCTGAAGCATAAATTGTCATTTACTAAATTCTAAATTGAATTTCTAAATAACCAATCTATATGGTGAAGGCGTAATATATATATTGCATACCGGTACATGTATTTGGATATTCTGTGCAGATTGCAACAAACATTCTATATTCTAAAAGTAAGCTGTAAAACAAAATTGGTTCATCTACAAGTCTAATCAATTTTGTCTCTATCCCCATCCTGTTCTATTCTCCACACCTGCAATTTATGACCCGTATTGTACGAGAAATATATCTGTGCCAACCAATTTAATAGTTTTATGACTTTGCTATCTGCATTTTAAGTGTCAATTTGACGATTATTGAAGGGGATGGCCTAAAATCTTAAGAAAGGGTCTTATCAGAGGAAATATTTTGACCCTACTCAATTGCAAATCAAACATGTGTTCACCACTTTGAAGTAATAATCTAGCCTTGACCTTGCAAACTTTTAGTCTTAGGATATACCACTGGCCTGCAATACAGGTGTGCAGAAAATATTGTGTATGATATGCCACTGCCAATTAGTTTCAAGTTCACAGGAAACTCTGAAATATTATTTCATATTGGCTTAGTGCAGTCTGAATTTCAACCATGTGTGAATTGGTCAGCCATTAATTTCACAGAAGAGTTAAGCTCACATCATTACAAAACAACCCTTCTTGCTTCATTTTGGCCTATATTGAGGTTATTTACAAAATATAGGGCAATTTTGACATTTCCACATTTCACAAAGCAATGTAAAAAAAAAATCACCATTTAAAAGGACAGAGGTGCGTCTTTGTGTTCAACATCCATGGTCAGATTAACACTTTCCACGAGCTAGAATCAGCCTTTATAGTGTTGGACTTAGCAACTTAAAAGTTTTAATCTACCTTTTTGAAAAAGTGGTCACCAAAAACATGTACCGGTATTCATACTTTGAGTTTAATAGAAAAAACTCCTACTAGTCTCAATAGGTCTCAATTGATATATCTGCCTTGCTGGCAGTGATGCAGTGGATATGTCTACAACCAATTTCTTGCCGCAACTCACAGCAGTTCAAGAATTCTCTCATTTTAAACTCTTTGTTGGGCATTTCTTTACTACTCCACCATTGAATTTGCAGCTTTTGCAGCTTAGCTCACTTGCAACAAAATCCAGGCTCGCATATAAGGCAAAGACTGCAGTTACTCTCAAAATCCACACAGAATTGAGCAAACTTCAGAGACATAAAGGTGATAGAGAGAAAGAAAGAAAGAAAAGAAAGAGAGAACGGAAACAAATAGAGAAAGGATTTTACAGAAAGAGTTACAGAAAGGAAGAAAAAAAAACTGTGAAAGAGAGGAAAAGAGAGAGAGAGAGTGGAAGAGAGAGAGAGAAAGAGAGAAGGAATTGAAAGAAGGCTTAATGTAAGAAATACACATCAGTAGGCATGAGAAGAGAAGAAAAAACTCAGAAGGGATTGATGTCAACAAATAGGCCTTTGATGTTGAAACACCATCCACAGCATGACAGACAAGTAACCTGGCCCTACATTTCTCCCCTTCTCCTCCTCCTCCTCCTCATTTCTTACTTCTTTCTAATTCTACATTCCCTTGATTCTTGAACAAGCAGCAGCATCTATATACAAGAATACGGATAGGATTGGATTCACTGTGGTGCATACAAACCAACAGTTTGTGTAATTCAGTCGATAAAAGTAGGGTGCCTTAGTTTAGGTAGTTCCCAAGGTTTTTAGAGGGGCGATAAAAGCTGAAGAGCGGCAAAAACTGAGAGACAGTAAGTTATGGGTGGATGATTACAGTCTTTTGTTTATAAACAAAAACAAGGATGCCACAAATTGGAAACTTATTCTTTGACTCAGACTCAAATTTGACAAATGAAAATTACATCTATTATTTTTCTCAGATTAGATTTAATATTTCAATAATTCTTTTTAATCTTATCAAACAAGACATGCTAGCAGGATAACACTGAACTGAAACAACCCAATGTTACAACACATTTTCAAAGAGCACAAACTTCAAATGAATATTGTATTGATAAACTAATCTTAAACNAATTGATATATCTGCCTTGCTGGCAGTGATGCAGTGGATATGTCTACAACCAATTTCTTGCTGCAACTCACAGCAGTTCAAGAATTCTCTCATTTTAAACTCTTTGTTGGGCATTTCTTTACTACTCCACCATTGAATTTGCAGCTTTTGCAGCTTAGCTCACTTGCAACAAAATCCAGGCTCGCATATAAGGCAAAGACTGCAGTTACTCTCAAAATCCACACAGAATTGAGCAAACTTCAGAGACATAAAGGTGATAGAGAGAAAGAAAGAAAGAAAAGAAAGAGAGAACGGAAACAAATAGAGAAAGGATTTTACAGAAAGAGTTACAGAAAGGAAGAAAAAAAAACTGTGAAAGAGAGGAAAAGAGAGAGAGAGAGTGGAAGAGAGAGAGAGAAAGAGAGAAGGAATTGAAAGAAGGCTTAATGTAAGAAATACACATCAGTAGGCATGAGAAGAGAAGAAAAAACTCAGAAGGGATTGATGTCAACAAATAGGCCTTTGATGTTGAAACACCATCCACAGCATGACAGACAAGTAACCTGGCCCTACATTTCTCCCCTTCTCCTCCTCCTCCTCCTCATTTCTTACTTCTTTCTAATTCTACATTCCCTTGATTCTTGAACAAGCAGCAGCATCTATATACAAGAATACGGATAGGATTGGATTCACTGTGGTGCATACAAACCAACAGTTTGTGTAATTCAGTCGATAAAAGTAGGGTGCCTTAGTTTAGGTAGTTCCCAAGGTTTTTAGAGGGGCGATAAAAGCTGAAGAGCGGCAAAAACTGAGAGACAGTAAGTTATGGGTGGATGATTACAGTCTTTTGTTTATAAACAAAAACAAGGATGCCACAAATTGGAAACTTATTCTTTGACTCAGACTCAAATTTGACAAATGAAAATTACATCTATTATTTTTCTCAGATTAGATTTAATATTTCAATAATTCTTTTTAATCTTATCAAACAAGACATGCTAGCAGGATAACACTGAACTGAAACAACCCAATGTTACAACACATTTTCAAAGAGCACAAACTTCAAATGAATATTGTATTGATAAACTAATCTTAAACTGGTTTCTTCTTCTGTGAGGTATACCTGAGTCTCAACTCTAAAGACAGACTAAAACTCCTTGCTTGTTCCTCCCAAATAACTGTCCAAATGAGACTGACCTGCAGTGCGAGCCTTTGGCCAACAATCTTTCAAGCATTTCTTAATTTCATGGTCCATTTCAGTCCTTCTGGCTGGAGCCCATTGGATGGATGGATGAAGGCCCTAATCAAATTGGATGGAAACATTCTAATCCTGTCCCATTGAACATACAGCTCAAGTGAATTGTCAGGAGGCAACATATGATTGATGAAATGAGACATACACCTTGGATTTTGTATTTTATTTGTTATACTAGCGCTTAGAGACTTTGATGGTAAGCACTTTATAAGCATCGTTTTTTAATATTATAATTATTGGATGTATACCTCAGAAAAACTGATGAGATCTACAACTTAACTGATTTTTTTGTTTTGTTTAACTGTTGGTTTGAAATCAGTTTAGAATCAATTTAGAATCTGTTTGGCAATGTGACCAGTATAAAAACTTTCAATTATAAATTCATGAAGTTTTGTATTGAGCCTCCAAGGGAGAATGCAGTAATTGAAATAAATTTGGTTTATAACAAAAGCTAAAAAGAAGTCAAGTTGCAGGGGAATATTTTTCCACATCATAAAAATGTTAACTCTGAAAACTTTTGACCTTTCTTCAGAGCATGCATGGACCTAAATGCTCAGAGTTCACCTTTCGCCTAGATACCAGTGATATTCCTGTAGTACTCTCTCTTCATTTAGAACATGAAAATCTCTCCATATTTCATTTTTTTACACCCTATATGACATTCACACAAAAAAGGCCAGCACCGGATGCAATTCTTGTCTCGGTTCCCTCACTGCATTGTAGCTGGAACCTAGAGCTTGAAAATTTTGCTTTGTATAGAGCACGCACTGTATGACAAAGCCTGTGTTGTACTGCATAACCACTGGGGTGAAATATTGACCTGGGAGAGAGAGATAGCCCTCATTTTAGACTGAGAAAAAACGGGGTAAAGGCTGAAGGGTAATAAATAAAATCCTGCGGTCTAGCCAACCAAAATATGGGTAAGACTAGCTTCACCTAGGGAACTCTACCCCAATTGTGTTGGATTTCTTGTCCCTAGGGGAACGCTTTAATGATAGAATGGGTATTTAGAAACATATCAATTTGCGATTGAGAAAAAGTCATTTGCATTTCCTGTGCCTTTGAATGGCTGTTTGTAAAGCTTTGATCAAACACAAAAGGCCCCCGGAGACCACTGTTAACCACCATCCTAAAACTCACCAGACAATTGTAATTAACTCATCCCGGATTATCAAACTGATTTATTCCTCTCGTTCAATAGATAATAAATTCCCATTATATTGCACTGTAGTTCAGAAATGATGTCCAATTATATTTTTTATTGGCAATGTATTGTATTAATTATATCTCAAATCTATTTTCATCAATGAACTAAATATAAGTGGGGGGGGGGGTAACCACAAAAAGGAAGCAAAGAAGCTATAATTATGCGTTTATTGCTTGGATTATTGCTTGGATTATTGCTTGGATTAAAGCAGTCATAGAGTCAAAAGTCATAAAATATGCGATCAATCATGGTCTTGAAAGTAGATACTACATTGATAAATTAGATCAAGGGTATTCATAGATAGCACACAGCTATAATCACATTAGATGATGAAATGAATCAACATATATCTTTCAGGCAAACTTCATGAAGACGAAATGTGATCCCTCCAATCCAAGCTTGAAATGCTCTTCATTCAGCATCATAATTCTGATGGTTTTATTCATTTTTAATAATGTATACACTGTATGCATGTATTGCAATTATATAAACCTAGCCTCTCTTTTATTTAAATCAGAAAAGGTTAAGTAATGTTTTTGAAGAAGTGTCAGAGTAATGAATCAATGATACATATTTCATGTACATTACATAACTAATGGAATCTACACAAAATAAATCTCATACATGTACTTGTCACTGTACTTTAACTTAGAAAACTGTCAATGGAAGTAGGGTCAAAGCATGAAGGAGTGTTTCCCAGATGGAAGCAGGAAATCAATTCCATCTCCACAATAAAGCATTTGATACAATCTATTAATTAGCTTGTAATATATCTGAAACACCCTTAAAAAGATTCCTCTGATAACCTGCAGAGAGTTTGCAGATCGGAGAGAGAGAGAGGGGGGGGGATAGAGAGACAGAGAGAGAGAAAGAGAGAGATAGACAGATAGAGAGAAAGATATCAAAACCTCCCCACGGCAATAAGAAGAAATAAACTCTTTGAAGATTTATTGAATGGTCAAAATTCCTCAATCAATGCTGTCAGAATGGGTTAAATGGGTTAATTTGTTGGGTCAACTTCAATCCAATACCCTCACAAAACTGCAATTGAGCAGCTATAGTCTAGATACCATTTTCAAGGAGGACAATTTTGGAGGTACATCAAGAGAGAATGAACAAAAATCAATTGTATTGACCTGTTGAAACCGCTATAATATCCACCTATACATCTATGCAGTCTATTATCTCATGAGTACCCAAACACTCTTTGATCGTCTCTAAACTACTATTGATTTTTCAAATACTATTTGCACAATATGTGTCCTTCTTATTGTTCTGCTGGCACGTTACAGTGACTCGCTTTCTTAAATACTTCAAGTCTTCCTGTCTTTTATTTCACCTTCTTCTCTGTTGTAATAAATAGTAGAAAATAATCATGAACATCTAAAATGCACATATCCCTACACATACACCTCGACACGTTAGGCTGAATTTTTCATGTTTCAACCAAATCAGACTTTGGTGGAAATAATTCAAATACTGAGAAATGTCCATACAAGATTCACAGACCTGGAAAGAACTCACTTTCTCATTTGTTATAGAGTTATACGGACCAAAGAAAGGTTTTCCCTCCAATTCATCTAATCAAATGAACCATGCTACACCAACACAAAAGTTTCCCATTGACAATAAAAATGAGGAGCTAGGGGAAAGTGCCTGTTAGTTAGCCCTGTACTGAATTGACTTCAAGCGGGTAACCCGATTTAGCACTATGGTCTGCTGGTGACAATGTTTTAATAGGCTTGGGTTGTAATGAGACACGCTGTGAGTTAAGTCTCTCTTGCCCTCCCTGAAGGAGGTTCAACGAGGGCAACGGTCTGCTGCGGCTTGCGTTCACCTTCACTGAAAAGGGGGAAAGTAACTCAATCCATGGCACAGCACTTTCGTCACCATATTTCCCCTATTCCCCTGTAATATGCCATGAAAGGTCTGTCTTGGTTATGATAGAATATCATAACGATTCATATTCAAAATAAACATGAATGCTACACCATGTCATAGCTCTGTCTAAAGTGAACCTGACCCATTCTGACCTTTGACATTTCAAGCCCACGAACATACATACCCCATTAACAGTTGACTCATTTATTTATTTCCATTTCAGTTACTAAACCATAACACTTTTTTTCCTCATCTTGGGGAAGTTATTATTATCATTATTTGTCCAAGTTTGCTTTAATATTGAAGAGAGACTGAAATTGACCTTTTGTCCGTTGAGAGTCAGAAGGGCATTAACCCTATGTTAGTATTAAATGAGTTAATATCATTCTGTCCATGAGCATACAATGTTTATTTTGTCATCCAACCCTCTGCCGTGCCAGAGCCTGTGTGGAGCACTGGACGGGAGTTGTGTAGTGACTTAAAAGAAGAAGACCCCCAAATCACAATGTACTATTATTCACAGGATCACAGTTTTTAAAAATGGTGAATTTTTTTCCCCCACATCCACCCACAGAGATTAAGATTATAGATGCCCCTTGTCACTGTCAGAGAGGGGGTGAAGGATTATCGAGTGGGGATTAGAGAAGGTGCTAAATTTATCTTCAAGGTAGCAGGCAGCGTACAACCTGAAGCCATTCATTCATTGCTGGATTCACAACAGTGTGATGAGTCACATCAACATAAAGCATCCCTATGGATGGGTGAGTGATGCAGGATAGAGAGGATTAGAATGCTCTCGACTCCATGACGCAAAGTAGGAGCTTCTGAAACTGCTTGCCAGCTAATCCATGAAATCATATAAGATCTGTGATTGAAGAGGTCAACAGCAATGCTAAAGTTGAACTTTAATCATGTACGGAGCAGTTGCTTGGCTCGGTAAGCAATAAAATCATCCGCAATAACTGTAAGGATGATCAGTTATAAATCACAAATTTCCTTTCACAAGTGGGAAGATCCGAAAGAATCTATAACCAACCTGATTGCACTAGCTTTGTCCACCACCTATTCATATGTATGAATAATACAATGACTTTAATATTAAGTACTCCAAATATCAATTCTAAGGCATGTACAATAAAGCACTGATTTTGTAAAAGTTCTCCATTAGTGTTAACCAATGATACAGGAGTTTCTTAAAGTTTGATATACTTGTTGTAACTCACATTGTTATTCTACCAGTACTCCTCAACAGTCTTGAATTACAAGATCTATGACTAGTCAAATACAAATTTATTTCAATTCCAGCATTTTCACATCATCAATCAGACAATCATACTACCATACACATCTCAACGTACAGCGGTATCAAAGAAATCATATTTCATCGCCTCCACAAACTCTCTCTTTAAACGCTCTGCCCTCTTGCTCTGAAAAGTTCAAAGTCTTGCTGGCTTGACCTACCTGTGACTCCACAGCCACCTGCAGGGCTGGTAGGGGTGCTGGGGTGTGATGGGGGTCCACTGCTATAGACGATGTGGGGTTTGGTATTGGTCTCCACACCTTGGGCGACCCCACCCTCAGGCTCTATGTAGAACTGTGTGCCATTGTGAGTGTTGAACAGACCAAACTACAGGAGAGAAAGAAGTTGAATGATACAAAGGCTGTTAATCATCAAAATATTACTTTTTGTCCTTACAATGTTATGCTGGATATGTTTCTCATTAATTTCCATGCTGACTTTCAAAAGTCTAATCATACTGGACTTCTGATGTCTGGAGAAATTAGGTAATATTGCCTCATTATTTTCCTTCTAAAAGCATACAGGGACACGTAAAACTGTTGCTCAGCATAAAAGACAAATCTAACATCGTAAAAATGACAAAACAGACTACTGTAACTACTTCACAATAATGTATGCGCATGCAAATAATCATGAGACATAGCAAATTCATAATGGTATGAGCAGCAATTAGAAAAAATATACTCTCCAAAATTCATTCCAATTTCAAAACCATGTAAATATAAAGAAATGTATCAAAAATCAATTTCAAATTCATGTAGTGTGAAACATTACAACAAGTGCAAATGAGGGGATCCTTAAATTGTATTCATCGGAACTTCCTTGACACAAGCACTGGTTATTCCGACAATAATATCACATTACACATGTCATTAATTCTGCTCAAGGGGTGTGACTTTCTGGAAGTTTGTGCAGGGTATCAGGGAGGCGCTAAATGAGCTCGGAGTCAGGATTCTGTGCCGATTTGTTGGGCGAGAGTGTGTGTGTGTGTACAAGCATCACATTTGTGTCAATACCCTTTAGTGATATCCCGTCTGAGGTTACGCACTGTGTACGGCTCAATGACAAAAGACTTAGAATAACATGCATTGTCAGATCAGCAAACATGAAGATTGATAGAATGTGATGTGATGCCAGAGGGCTACCCACATGTGCTCTACCTACTCATAATAAGTCGAGCCGGTCACTTCAAAAGAAAGCCTTTCTCACTGTCTTTATGCTTTCTTCTCCTGCAAATTGTTTCACCTGGCTTTTATTACCTCCGAAAACTCACAAAGGCTCTTTTATAGAGCTCTGTATCAAAGACTTTGCTGCAATTGCTTTTCTACGGGTAAACATACATGTATGCCATATCGATAGAAATTTAAGATTATAAACCATATCGACTTTTATGAAGCTATAATTCAACTATGAAAACTGAAAAAAATAATTGTTGCTTTATCAGAGTTCACCCTCAAGGGTTTAAGATTCAGAAGGTTTCAAATGAATTTCTAAACTCTGTACTCAACGTGTTTGCCTTCATCTGCACTCCCATGTACATCTTTAATGAAGTTATTTAATGTCATAATGCAATAAATAGATAATAATTTCAATTCTTTTTTTTCTGTCAAAACAAATGTATTTAATTATCAAAATAAGAACTGCCATGTGATACTCAAAGATCTTCTCTCTTGTTGTTGTTGTTATTTTGGGGGGTAGTTGTATTAAAGACAGAGCCACAGACCTCCAAATTTTATCATGAATGAAGGATTGATGAACAGGATTAAGTTACACTGGAAATGATGTCACAGAGATTACAGCAGGTGGAACTGCATAATCTAAGATCTAGGTCGATGGAGAACTTGTCTCTGGGCTGAAAGGATGGTTACTGAGCAGGACATAAGAAGATCCAGATGATAGTAAATGGGAAGGTCTATAGATAAGCCACAGTTTAGAGCAAGCTGGCTTCTTGACCTAGACAGAATAATCAACCAGATCCTTCATTCAACATCTCTTTGAAGACATCGGGGCAAGAGATGGGCGGCTCCCGGTCTCGGCTGAGACACCCAGTCTCCAGTCCCTAAGCCTCCCAGTAACATGACGATGCAATATTCAACAAATCATATTTTCTGCATGGCTGGAAGTTTGGTTGGCCTCAAGCATAGGATGGGAACAAACTAAGCATATGACAAAGGATGTAGAGGATACCGAAGAATAAAAAATCAAAGATGCATACACACAAAGGCTTCCCCCACTCTATACATTACACAATATACATGTTATCGTCATCAATATATAACACCAAATATACATTTAATTAAATGATCTTCACATCAATACTGTAATACTGAGGGGTAGTAAATTGTCTATTCTGAGTATCAATTTCACATTGAAGAAGCATTTCTTCACAACCTTCCTCAAGTAGCCAATTATTTTTCTTCATTTTCTCATGTCATCATTAAAATCTGAATACTGAATATCACTTTAAAATGAACAAATCAAATCCAA
>BEXV01000037.1:565058-576855 GCA_003118195.1 Hemicentrotus pulcherrimus | reverse complement strand
TTTTTTTTTTTTTTGTTTAATCTCAAAAGTCGGGGTGCGTCTTATACACGGGTGCGTCTTATACACGGAGATTTACGGTAAGTCTTTTTTTTTTAAAGGAAAAATACTCTGAAAAAGATAAGAAAATTGACACGAAACAGGTAACAAACATTATGAGACAATAGATCTAGACTGTAGACAATAATTCCATCCTATCTATTTCTGTTTATTGTGAAATTGACAATGACACGTGATGAAATGCTTACTGTATCAATTGAAAATATATTTAAATTCTCATTAGTTGATTGTCCTTTCCCCTTTTGCAGCTACTACCAGAAGCAGTGGCTAGAAGCACAGGATAGCCTCAATGACCTGCTCCAACAAGAAATACCCCCTGAGCCACCCAAACCTGAGAAAGATCGCCTCACAGCATTCCAGAACATTGCCACTCTTTACCTCAAATACCTCCAGATATTCCGCAAAATTGAAGGATGCTACGACCAGGTTGTCCACCCCCAGAAGCGCCGTGTACTTCGTCGCATGCTGGATGGTGTCATGGGGCGGTTGATTGAGCTCAAGAATGAGATGGTTCTTCTGGAGTTCTCTGAATTCCACTACTTTGATGACATCTTGTCTGATCTTAAATTGACACCAGTAAGTTCTTTAAGTTGTTGAATGGTGTCATAACTATTTGCAATGTTCTTTCTATTTTGGTTCTTTAGTTTTAATCATGTTAACTTGCTTGATAAGAGTCAGTCCCAATACAACTCTAAACAACCAGAAAATTTTCAAATACTTTTTATAAATTTGACTGAAAATGTATTTGGAAAGTCTCTTAGGGCTTTAAACTACAATGTCGCTCTGATGATAACAAGTGAGTGAGTGAGTGATTGGATGCAAACATTATATAAAACAGAATGATATGAAAGTTGCAACCATATTGATATTGATTGACAATATACTTTTGCAGTAGAAAATGCATCAAAACATAGTTATGTATATTATGAAAAGCCTGAGCCTAAGAAACTGCTATACAAAATAAAACAAAAATATTTAAATTTCTATGAATGTGTTTAAAAACTTTCTGACAATTTATGTAGAGACCGACAAGATTCCTTTAGCTTTCATTATTTAATTAAAGTGTGTAAGTATAATACAAGAAATTTTAATGTCGTGACTTGATCTTGCCTCCCTCACAGAATGACATTGAGATTCCAGTCCCAAAGTACTTCATCAATGAGAGGGCAAAGGTGCTGCAGGACCGTGAGAAGCTCCTTGGTCAGATCCTGGCCAAGATGGGACCTCCCGAGGAGAAGACGGAGGAGATTAAGATGTCCCCGGATGAAGCCATTCGCATCATTCAGGTTCACGAGAGAGCTCGACAAGGGCGTCTCAGGGCTAAGTTCATGAGAGAGATCCGTCTCCAAGAAGAGCGGGAAAGGAACGCAGCCAACAGAGGTGCTCCCACGTTAGACACAGAACTGGCTGCAGTTAGGGTCCAAAAGGTATACACCAATGATTATTTCTAGTTAATACAGTAATTCGTCGCTGTTTTCACGAAGTGACTGTAGTGAAAAAAAATTGCATTCACTTTGCGTTATGATTTTCCTCACTAACGTCACTTCGTGAAAACAAGGACGAATTATGTTAGCACATTAATTACTGGAGTCTTCTACATTCAGTTCATGTACAGTTACATGTACTTTATGTGTGTTTGATAGCTGTGCTATAAGACATCACATTGTCAAATTTGTCAGGTCCATAGCATGAAATATTATTCAAAATATGTATATTTGGTATTAAACCATGTAAAAATATATTAATGAAAGGGAGACATGGTGATTTGATTTTCATAACAACTTGCATGCATGTTGATTGATGTACTAAAACAGGATTATCAAAACTTTTTCATATTCCTTGATCTGAAAAGTCAGTCACGAGTAACTAAAGATATGATGCTTAAATCGCTTATTAATGGTCCTGTCATTTAAAATAAATTATAGCATATGTATGATATTTAATTTCCATCTTTCATAACAGACTTGGAAAGGTTATGCAGTCAGAAAGAGGATCAGGAAAGAAAGAGAAGAAGAAATGAGATTCATTGGTATGGTAAGTATTGTAGGTATAGTATAGATTACTATAACTATTTAAATATGTGTTCCAACATGTAAAACAAATTGTGAACTATATCATTTTATATGATTGCTGAGAAAGGAACATAAATAATTGCAAAGTCAATTTAGTATATTTTATTTCAAAGGCATTGATTATTTGTATATCGATTAATCGCTCTATACTGAATTGTATATAATTTGTTGTGTTTGGTATATCTACATTCTTTACAATGTAGAGTATAATCAATATTATTTGCATACTTGTAGTTATCTTTCTTGTTAACAAACTGCAATAATGTTGAGCCTATGCATCTCAATAATTCATCAATCAATAATTTTCACTTTGTGCAACTGCACTTTAACTTTCCTGGACTAGATTCCACCTCGTGACCCCACCAACCCTAAGAACACCTCCCAGGTGCTGGCAGAACGCACCGAGAAGACCCGTCGTGTAACGCAAGCGGACCATGAGAGGGAGTATCAACAAAGTCTAGTCAGCATCAAGACCAAACTAAGGGAAGTTGAAGGTCCAGATATGAAGGAGACCATGCAAGATCAGATCAGACAGTGGTTTATCGAATGCAGGTCAGTAAAACATCCAAATGAGAGAGAACTATAGGCCAAATCTATGACATTGCATATTGATATCAATGAGAGGGAAATGTGTGAGTTGGTCAAGACATCAGCTCTGTTTTCTGTGTTTTTTTTATACAGAGTAAATCTAGAGATGTGAATATTTTTTTATTTTCGCTTAATATTTGGAATACAATAACGCAATATTCAAACACAAAATAAGAATTTACTGGATCTTATTTTTGTTTAATTTTTGAGTGAAATTACACATGGGTAGATCTGAAATGAACTTAGAAGGTGCATTGTATGAAGGCATGTTATAGATGTTATAGATTTTATATATTTCTTCTCTTATTAGAGATGCAACAGGAAAGTTTCCTGACTACCCTGATGAAGATGAAGGAGGATCAGCAGCAATATTCAAAGAGAAAGATCCAGCAGAGGTAATAATAATAATAATATTCCGCTTTTATATAACGATTAATACATCAACAATGTGTCTAAGCACTTCATAGATATGTATTACCCCGGTCATCGGATTCAGGCTTACCTGCACACAATGTATCAGATTCTCCACTCCCTGAGTAGCATTCTGGCCAGGCGCCTTTTTACAAGCACGCACTTGCTCATCTAACCTTGTTTATAATTATTGTAACTTTGTTATGATATTTGCACAAACAATTTTGAAGGTTCTATTTGAATATTGTTTTTTTTTAATTGTGGTTGATGAAAATTAAATAGATATTGAGTGGGTAAAAATTGGAGTAATTCTTGATAAGATTGATGTAATTTTAGTATTTCCTGATGAATTTACTGATTTTTTTCAAATACACACCCTTCAATTTGTGTTGTAGAGGATGTGCTGGTAGGTTGATCTCTGGTTGTTTAGATTTCATACTTGATACATCCCCACTAGTTCATAAAGATTTGTTTATATTTTTTTTAATTTCTTATATTGATATAAAAAATTGAGTTTTATAATGTGCCATATCTCATTTGATAGATTGAGGCAGAGCTGGCTGGTAAAGAAGATGACAAAGGAGGCAAAGGAAAGAAGAAAGGAAAGAAAAGTGCCAAGAAAGATAAGAAGAAAGACAAGAAGGACAAGAAGGGCAAGAAAGGAAAGAAGGGGAAAGGTGGAGATGATGATGAGGAAGAAGAAGGCTTCAAACTTCAGCAATCAAACTTCCTCCCTGATACTGATAGTGCTGCGAAAGATTTCTCAGGTAAAAAAATAAAATCCATAGTCTGTGTGTCTTGAATTTTAGCCGACAACGACACATTGTTGACAGATGGTTGGAAGAATGCAATCCTTCCAACACCGGCGTGCATGCCAACAATTGTTCGTAAATGATTTTTATTTGCTGCAGCCGTAAGTAAGATGACCGATTTTGAGTTTGTGTTCACTTTGAAATACAAATTACACAAAACCAAAGTGTTTTGTATTTTGTTATAAAAAACAGTGTTGTTTGTAAAATGATTCAAAGTGCGTGCAAAGCCTATAAATGGGTTGATTAATGTCGACAATATACTATCCCTGTCGACATGTCGCCTTCCCGTAAAAATGCACTTTTATCGACAAGGTTGTCGACAGAAGGCTTGTCGATGACAGCACTAGATACTATCAAAATTATATTTAAAGTTTCAAATTACCATAAATCTAGTTTGTGTAAAAAGCTTTTGGAAAGTAAGAAGTTGGGAATTAAAAATAAAGTGAAGTTCTTACAGTTATTGATATAATCATAAATGTCCTTTAGTGAAGAAACTAATAAAATTTGAAATTAGTTGACTATCGTAGTATATGTTTTTTTTTTCTAATTCAATTTATGAGATACAAGCACCGGCAACTTGTTTGATACTTTTTCATTAATTGGTATCTATTAAATTTTGTTTAACATGATTTAAGTTATTGACATACATGTACATGCATATTTATTAAGTGATTGTGTTTTGCCAATTATCAGGTATTTGGAAAGAGAGGAATGAGGAGTCTAACTTCAGTCAGAAAGCTGACTCGGAACTAATTAAGGAAGAGAAGCGCATTGAGGTTGAGAATGAAATAAGAACGCAGGTCGATGAACTCATGAGGACTGAACTAAAAAATCTTAAGGTGGTAAGTATGCCCTCTCCAAAATGATTGATTGATAAAAAATGATTTAATTCAGAACAGGAAGGTTGATGAATTAATATTGAGGGATTTGAGTTCCAAATTACAAGGATTGGATACAATTGCCTCCTTAAATCCTGATGATTAAGGCAGTCGATGGTCCTACGAGGAACTGCTGGGGCAATACACCTGGTTAACATGCTAATCTTTGTTATGCTAAGATTGTATTGGTTTTAACATTCATATGGTGTGATCCTCCTATATATAGGGCCTCCATTGAATGTCTGGACTCGAATCAAATGTGTTTCAGATGAATTAACTTTAGGGCCCCATTTCACCTAACTTGTCATCAGTGACAAATGACAGTTTTTGTTATAAGCTTAGTGAAATCTTTGCTTTTGATTGGTTATCAGCAGATTTTGTCACATTTTTGTCATTTGTCATTGAAAAAAGGCTTTGTGAAACAGGTCCGTGCATTATTAAACAGTGGTGAGGCACACTGACACACAATAGATTTTTGTTTCTCGGCATGTGCAGGACTTGTCCCCAAGTTTAAGATCATCCATTCCTAATTCCCAAGGCAGTCTAGACACTCTGCAATGAGCATTATCACATTAGCATCCTGCTGGTTCAACATCAGAATATTCAATATTGGCTATGAACATGATTAAAATTGGTTGTTGATCGAACTTGTAATTATAAACTGTGGAAAATATCTGTCATTTACATACATGTATATTTTGATGAGAGATATAATGTGCAATCAGTTACTGGTTAATAAATAGCGCTTTTGTCAATTTTAATATTATTACTTAAAAAAAAAATGCTTAAGATATTGATTGTATATGTACATATAAGCTATTATTATCTCTGACAACGTGTAACATTCTGATTTAAAATGTATTAAACTTGTATTAATATTTGAATCATAAATGTTCATTGCCATTATGCAAATAAATTAACATCTCTCTTAATCCTTTAGGTCTTGGCAAAAGCTAATCAAGTACCAGTATGTTAGCATATAACTATGTATAGTTGTTAAAAACCTGATGAATGATTGTGATTTATATTGTGAAGTAGATTCCCATAATCCTTTCCTATCTTATAACTATCACATAAAATTAGCTGTTGCCTTATTATATAAAATTGCAACAACAACAAAAAAGAATGCCCTCTCCAGAGATGCCAACTGTTCCGTTTTTGCCGTATTTGTCCCGTTTTTTTGCTATGAATACGGCAGTACGTCTTTTGTATGTTTTGTTACGTTTTTAATTTTTTAAATTAAAAAAAAAATTATTTCATTTTTATTTTTAAATATTTTTTTCCATTTTTTTTATTTATGCCCCACCACCTGGCACTGTGCCTGGCAATGTCTCTCAGCTCAGTAATCAGTGTGTTGACTCATCACTCAGAAACTAGAACAACACTGAAGTTTGTCTGTCATCTTGGTTTGAAAGTAATTTTTCTAATAGATCTCTAAATCAGGGTGTACCACAAGGTTTTATCTTAGGTCCCTGTCTGTTTTTAATGTACATTATGATCTTACACATTCTTCTAAAAACAACATTGTTAATATTATTTGTGACAAGTTTATGAGCAAAAATCGGCGCCTTTCAACTGCACCTCGCAGTTAAATGAAAGTCCTTCCCGCATGATTTTTTAATACGGACCTGGCTTGCTGCCGACTGCAAAAACAAACAAAAAAAAATTTTCCCCTCTTCCTTTTTTTCTTGGCTGGGGGGAGAGGTGCGTCTTAGGCATGGTAATTTTAGGTACGTGGTTATGCCGTTATTTTTCAAACTGGGAGATTGGGCGATTTTTTTCGAAAATACTGTTTTTTGTCCAAAAATACTGTTTTTTACTCTCAAGAATACTTTTTTTTTTGTTGATGAAGGTTGGCATCTCTGCCTCTCCGCACATCTGATCTTATCACCTACGTCCTACATGTATATTCAGCCCTTTTACTTTCTATTTCTGAATGACAGGCAATATACTGTCCTCTCTTATACATCATACCTGGTATATAATTTCAAATTCATTTTCTGACCAGTTTTACTAATTAATCTGCACATTTCCCTCTCTATGTTAGGGTTGTATTTACTGGATATTTAAAATGACATTGTTAGAACCTATAGTACATTCACAATTAGAATACTGTCCCACTTTCTTGTAATATTTTTTGTCACTGATACCACAAATGTACATTTTACAAAGGCTTTCCTCCAACCCTATATATTTTCTGTGAAAACTTTAGTGTAGGAACATTTATAATTAAACATGTGATGTACAGTAGATATGTTGAGCATAAAATAAGTAAATGTATGATGTAAGATTAGGAATGTTCAATGTTTGATGGAAGGTGTTTCTTCAGTTTTTAGTTTGGTTGCTAGACAAACAACCCAAGACAATGTCTTTGGTTACCTAGCTTTGGTTACCAAATTCAAATTTCTTAATTGGTTATCATGTGTACTGAATTATACATTAAAAATCAACAACAACAAAAAATAAAAACAAATTCACATTTAACATTAATTGTACTGAATATTTCATGAGATGTTTGGTTGCTACACAGCCCACAAGACTTTGACGATACACATCAAGAACTTAGGTCCCTAATAATGCCTTTGAGGTAGAACTTGTGTGAAATTTGATATCATTTATACAAAAAAGTAAGAGATATAATTATGTGAATAATGAAACAAACTGTAGACCACTGATTGACTGATTTGTCATTTAATTTACAATTAGAAAAGTATTTAATTTGTAATTTTGAATAGATTTGCATAGAATAATGTTCTAACATTTTTAATATGTTCATGTTTTGACTCTATCCCTTCTCGTGATTATATCAGGCTGTAGACAGAGACAAGGGTAAGGGAAAGAAAGGCAAGAAGGGCAAAAGTGGAAAGAAGAGTGGAAAGAAAAAGAAGAAGAAGAAGAGCGGCAAGAAGAGTGGAAAGAAAGGCAAAAAGGGCAAGAAAGAGAAGGATCTCACTCCTGACAGGTAAGACATATATATTGTTGAAAGATATCTTTGATCATTACTGATGAACTTCAATAAAAGCTGTTTTTAATGGACAATGACATGTTTGTTTTCTATCATTTAAAGAACATTGTATACATTTTCTGACTGTTCAACAGAAATATTCATTTTGTATATAAGTTGTTATGAATGCATTAAAAAATAAGTGATCTGAATTTTATTGTTTTCAAAGGTCAGATGTCGCCAGTGTAAATTTTTTTTTTTTAGCAGTAGTTAGATATGAAATGAAACATACCAGCAGTAAAGCTCTTAATGATGTGGGGTATATATATATACTTCATGCATATTGTGAGGTATAGTGGAATTGAATTTATAAAATTGATCAAGCAGTTCTAATTGTGAAGGATGAAGGATATATTTTAATTTAATGAATAACAATTGTAATACTACTTTAATACTTATTTGAGCTAAGAAACTTATAGGCAAAAGTCAAATTGCATAAGACATCTAGAGGATTAGGAACATTATAGACAATGTGGTATTCCTCTAAGTCTTAAAATGAACTTACACTTGGATATCTGTAGAATTGCTTTTTGTGAATACATCGATTTCATTGTGATTTTGTTTTGTTTCCAGGACCGTTGAGGATCTTTATGAGGAGCTGGTGAAAGAAGGGATCATCGTTCGTTCCCCTAAGTTCTCTCTTCAGGACTACATCGGAGAGTACAGCTACCTGGGTACTACCCTTAGACAGGCCAACATTGAACCAATGCCTTCACTCTCTGATGTCAGGCAACTGGTGGCCCTGTATGGAATCCTACCACTTGGTTAGTGGATTCATCTTGCTCATGTGCCCCAAATAAAAATATGAACAAGCTAATCAAATTGGCCACACAAAAGTGCAAATTCTGCAGTAGATAATGGCAGACATTGCTATGTAAATTTATTTATACAATACAACATCGAGTGTGAATATTTGGGCCTTCTTGCATAAGAACTTGACTCTATGTAACGCCCTGCTGGAATGCTCCCCAGGGAGTGGAGATTGTGCACACAGCGTGTGCGGGCAAGCACTGAATCCAATGACCGGGGTAATAGTATATTTGTAAAGCGCTTAGAGACATTTGTATTAAGCGCTATATAAAAATTTATATTATTATTATTATTATGTGCAATAACTTGTATGATCTATTCATCATTATTATTCATTGTAATGGATTAATGCAGTAAATTTTGCCGATATCAATATTATGTGTGATAATTATTCCATTCTACCTGCAGGGTCACAAGCTGTTCATGAGAAGGCCCCGCACATCAAGTCCATCCTTCTGGCGGGACCACGAGGTACCGGGAAGCGCAGCCTGGTCAATGCCATCTGTACTGAGACAGGTGCCAACCTGTTTGATCTGACAGCCACCAACATCGCTGGCAAGTACGCTGGCAAGTCTGGCCTTGCTATGCTGATGCACATGGTATTGAAGGTGGGCAGACTTCTGCAGCCATCTGTTATCCTGATCAGTGATGCGGAAAGGACTTTCCTCAAGAAGGTGCCCAAGACTGACAAGGTGATATTTATGGATTGTGATATTGCTGTCGTGACACTTTTGGAGTTTGGGCTGATTTAAGAATCGTGGTTAAGATTTTATCGATTATAAAGAAGAAAGCTTAAGTTTCAATTAATTGCTGAAGAATTAATAATTTTTGATTGATTATACAAGATTAAGTTTCAGATGATTGCATAAGAAGCTGAAGTTTTGATTTAGAAGCTGTTATGTTTGTGATATTAACTCAATGATTCTGAACACTATTATTGTCATCTTGCAGATCTCGATCCTTACCCCGAAAGTCTGAAGGATCCCCCTTGAGACACTAAAGTTTCAAAATCTTGAAGACGTTAGAACTTTATAATAAAGACAAACAATATTAGTCGTTTTAAATGTCATCTTCCTTGCAGACCGATCCCAAGCGCCTGAAGAAGGAACTCCCTAAGATGCTGAAGCTTCTAAAGCCTGAAGATCGCGTGGTGCTGGTAGGAACCTCCAGGGCACCATTTGAGTGTGAGATGAAGGGTCTGGTAGGGGCATACCAACGAGTTGTCCTTATCCCAAGACCGGACTACGCCTCCAGACATTGTAAGTCCTTGAATACCTATTCTTTTTATAAATGAAAGGAGAAAAAAAGTGGGTTGTAGCTTGCATTGTTTGATTATATTTATCTTTTAAAATATAAAAATTGAGGTGTACATAATTTTCATTGAGTTAGTTAGGTTTTTATATATTTCTTTATTTTCAAATACTGTTGTGGTAGCTAGGAAAAAGGAGAATGATGATATGATACATTGTATTATTGTTAGTCTAGGGATTAACTTAGACCAATGATTTTGTTTTTGTAAAACCTTTTCACATACTAGTCTAGTTTCTTCATTTACCCTATGTGGAACCCTTTACAACAACACAGTATCTTTTAGCTTACAAAACTTATTGAGAAAAATAAAGACAATGGGTTGAAGTATACTTGCTTATGCACAATTAGAATTGAAGTATTGTGAACAAGGTCATGCTGAATAACCGAAAATTCTTTATCATGTCAACTTAAGTTCACACATACTTCAAACTTCATTCCCATCTTACTATTTCACTTTCCAGTACTGTGGAGGTCTCTGATCGTCAAGAACAATGGGATACTGAACGCTCAGATTGACATGAGCTCCCTGGCCAAGGTGACTGATGGTTACACCCAGAAGCACATCATGACTGCATGCCAGCAGGTCCTGACTGAGAGACGGGTATCCCAGCTGGCCAAGAGACCCCTGGTAGGGTCAGAGTTTGTCCCGGCTTTGGCCCGTCTGGAACCCATATATAAGGAAGAGGAAGAGGCATTCAAGGTGGGTGAACAATTTTTGTTTTGTTATCTGTTAATGAAAGTTTGGAGAATGGCATACAACGGCAGATGCAGAATCTTGTAAATGCAACTGGTTGCTGCTGTCATCATTTTCTTAATTCAAGAAAATATCCACAGTAATCACATTCTTAAATGCAAATATAAACTAAGTATTATAGTAAAGTTTATTTGCATTACAATTGATTAAATGACATATTCATCTTATATATGCTTCTATGGGTCCTGTTTGATCATGTTACAAAACAGTCTGTCATTAATACTGCTCTCAGAGCAAAAAATAAATAAATAACAAGAATAAAGAAATAATATATCTGGGTCAAGATCGCCAGATAAAGATGTAATTTCTTGCCTTACAAAGAATTATTGATACCATATATAGACGCAGTGGAAAGTTGTCTTATCTTTATTTCTTTTCTTATGATGTTGTTCATGTCATGATTGTGCTTTATTCTGTCAGTACATCAATATCACAGCCTCTGTCTGTGTATGGTTCTTAACCCATGATATGAATTGCTATTTTATCTCTGATAACTTGTGTCTTTCATTTGACCTACAGACATGGTATGCCAAGACTCCTCTGGGCAAGAAGAGGGCTAAAGCGGCCGAAGGTGGTGACGAAGATGATAAGGGAAAGAAGGGCAAGAAAGGAAAGAAAGGAAAGAAGGGAAAGAAAGGAAAGAAGAAGAAGTAAAAAACCACTGATGTGTCTTAGCAGACTAACTGCATCTCTCAGCTTTTAATACAATCTTCCAGTCATCTGTACTTTTTTTTTGTGATTAAAAGAAGAGAAGAACATGCAACTAACACCTTGATACTTGCAAAAATACAACAAATGAAAGTTCATCGATGTGTAAGAGTTCACATCCAGATGGTGACACACAATTACAAATTCCTGCCAGTATGTTCTTTCGGTATTTTTTGTGTATTGTATGCATTAACTGGTGTAAATAAACAAATATATATAAGTACATTGAGGTCAGTTATGTGATTGGTTTAGATTTGACTCTGGAATTTCATTGATACATAAATAGTATTTTACAAACATAATACCATTCAGCTTGGTCACACCAAATACATAGCAACTTTAATATTCATGTGCATCATGCTTTTAGGCCAATCATTGCTGTTTCAACTTTT
>BEXV01000037.1:526040-551397 GCA_003118195.1 Hemicentrotus pulcherrimus | reverse complement strand
GGTATAAGATGTAAAATACGTCCATATGATCAGAGTCTGCCTGTTTCAAATGAAGAAATGACGGTAGCACTGAAGGCGTGGGGGCAGGCTTCGACGAACGAAAGACAATGTGAACGGCAAGATGGTCCGACTGAACAGGGTTGGACATGGTTTTGACATATGCCAAGGCGTCATCGCGCATGGTAAACACAAGATCAACAGTAGAACCAGTAGATTTTATCTGGGATGATGAGCGTGTAGGAGAAGTAACCATCTGAACAAAGCCATACTCTCCCATGGTATCCAAACAACGTTGACAGATGAGGTACTTTTGGTGGACATGTCAACATTGAAGTCTCCCATCAACATGCATCCACCAATCATTTTTAGATGAACAGCATCAATCTCTGACTATAAGTCATTCCAGAATGAAACAGCTGCTAGGTGGACGATAAAGAGCGCCAACAAGCTATGTGTTCGATCCAAAGCTGATAGATGCCCATAAGAGCTCAATCCTATGACTGCCATTAGTCCCAATGATATCAGGGTCAATCAAAATAGGATTCAATCCCTTACGATCTGTGATCAAAACACCACCACCTTGACAGTTCCAAGGGCGATCATGGCGTAAAACCACATAATCATCAGGAATCCTAAGAGTAGACATGATATGTCTCGGTGAAACAGACGATATCAGGCTTGGAAGTATTCAAAAACACCTCCAGTTCTTGAATTTCGCTTCTTAGGTTTTTCTCATTAATAAGGCAACAGGACATACCTTGAAGACATCAAATGTGACTATATGTACTATTATCATTACTCTTTATTTCATTCTTTCAGCATTACTAGAGCACCTAAGAATGCTTCATGATAGACGTAGGCTCCAAGAAGAGAGACGGATAGTGCCTACGACTTCTCCAGACCCTCAGCATAACCAAACCAAGAATGGAACTCTCACTTTACAAGTACCAATTCAACTCGGCTCCTCTTCGGGTAACTATATCCTGTTTATGCACAATTGCCAAAAAGTTCAAGAAATTATGGGTTATGATTACATGATAGTACAGCAATAGTACAGCAAATATTTGCATCCAATCAGCAGATACACAACACATACAATATTTAAGGTAAATGAAAGGGAACAATTTAACTTCTATGCACTGAAAGGAAAACATAAATACTCAATTAAAACGTCTCTCCCCCAATAACTCATTGAAAGACGGGAAATGGCGCTTTAAATCTAATTTTCAAAAAAATATGATTCAAATGAAATGGTGTTGGTTTCAATTTCTTTGATCAGGTGTCAACATGGATGATGGCTCAGGACTTCAATCGTTGATAATCCCTCAGTCGGCCCTGGCTCATCTACCAGCTACAAGCTCGTTGTTTATGAGTGAGGGGATGACCACTGTTCATTCTGATAATCATATCATCATCCAAGTCACTAGCTTACAGGTAAGAAGTTGCATTGGTTCCATGATCCATTGCTCTAGCTGACGATGATTGCTCTGCAGCCGGTATCCTTCGTAAATCAAATTCCTAACTTTAACCCTTCCGCATCACACCTAACCCTAACCTTACACTTACATCAAACCTAATCACAATTTTAACCCTAATCCTAAATATCTTTGACAACATAAAGCCTGGAGCAAATTTTTGACACTTATTAATTTTCCAATGTTAACCCAATGCCCAACCCTATCCCTTTCTCTAAACCTAACATAGAACCCAATCGCAACCCTTACCCTAACCTTATTTGTTTGACTAAATAAAGCCAGGAGCACATGACGTATATATGTTAGATCACTTTCAAATCTTACTACTATTCTGAGATAACTTCAAGATACTGTACAGATGTTTATGTAGACAATCACAACTTTGTTAAATAGACAGTGGCTTGAACGAAGGTTTGTTTCAGTTAAGGACTGATATAATGATAATGTAACAATACATAATTGTGTTGATACTTTTCAGGGGAGTACTGCAATATTATGGCACAAAATGTCATACTACCTTTATTTTTACTTTTTGTTTTGTCTTTTTCAGGGGAGTGAAGGAGAGATTGTAGGAACAGACGGAAATACAAGGCAGATCATCATCACAGCACGNATCGCAACCCTTACCCTAACCTTATTTGTTTGACTAAATAAAGCCAGGAGCACATGACGTATATATGTTAGATCACTTTCAAATCTTACTACTATTCTGAGATGACTTCATGATAGTGTACAGATTATCTTGTGGGCAATCACAACTTTGTTAAATAGACAGTGGCTTGAACGTAGGTTTGTATCAGTTATTGACTGGTATAATGATAATGTTACAATACATAATTGTTTGATACTTTTCATGGGAGTACTGCAACATTATGGCACAAAATGTCATACTACCTTTATTTTTACTTTTTGTTTTGTCTTTTTCAGGGGAGTGAAGGAGAGATTGTAGGAACAGACGGAAATACAAGGCAGATCATCATCACAGCACGACAGCCTAGACAAACAGTGCCCTCACTAGGTCAGGATGAGACAGACATGTGTGCCGAGATACACCAATCAGGTACAGGTAAGCTTGGTGCATCATTTAAATGTTATAAGCATTGGTTAAGTTCGACTTCGAATCTTTGTGAAACACCCCCCTGAGCAAATGTAGCCAGAGCAAATCTCAGATCACTAAAAGAAGGGAGGTACTCTCTTGCAGACTATGTTTGGAGTTACATTGCCCCCTCTAGTGTTAAGTGCTGCAAAACCATGGTTCTGTACATCAAAATGTGTGTATGTGTTTGTATGTGTGTGTATGTGTGTATGTGCAATGCTAAGACGCAGATTATTGTTTTGAAAGACAGGAAGCATTACTGATCCTCTCTTTCAGTATTAAAGCTGCACTCTGTATTAAGTGTTATCAACAGAATTGCAGCTTGTAGAACTGACTTATGATCTTGCTCTATCGTCTCTAACAGTTTATGCAATTTGTTTACTTTTTGTTAATTCATACTTTATTTATACAAGAGGAGCTCACAAAATACATGAAATAGCACTATCATTTACAGACACTCATATCTATAAAATACATGAAATGAACATATTGAAGTCTTCCAAATTACAAAAAAAAAGGTGCCTAACATTAAAACAATTTCTTACAATTTGTTATTTATAGAAGGATGATATTCTTGATTAAAACTAAAGCTTTACAGCAAAAATACATTAGTCATTTCTGCAAGAATCGTAAACTCATCAAAAATCACATGGCCATCTAATTTAGGACCTGGAGATGGTATGTCACTGTCATACTGATGCAAAGAATAGTATTTTTGAATATCATATATGAGATAGTGATCTTGCCAGCTGCCTGAGATTTAAATCGTGACACAACCAAGCACTGTGGCTGGGTTGTTTGAGAAGAATCCTACAGGGGAGACTGATAATCATTAGTCTACTTCCATAATGATACAGAGAATGGAAGAGAATGAGTGTGCAGTCCTACTTGTATTTCCTCCTATTGCTTCAGATTGAGCTACTTAAATGCAAAGTGATGGATGAAACTAGTGAGTCAGGAACTACCGTGTTGATTTGGGAGAAGAAAAATACTCTCGTCATAAACAAAACATCCTTCTTTTTTTTTCTTCACAGTTTGAATATGAACATAAAGCATGATGTTAGTTTTTGTGCCCCAAATCTATTCATCAGAATTCAAAAGATTTTTATTAATAAATATGAAGATACAAAAGATTCTGAGGTGTTGTGAGGTTTTTCCCCTCCTGGAGGGAAGTATCAGATAAGTGGCCAGGAATGTAAAGTTCTATGTGCAACAGGCATATTCTAAACCAATATGAACCTTGTGCTTCCTGTGCTTCAGTGCAGACACAGATACACAATACTTAAATTCATTGGAATCTTTGGACAGAACTTCAAAATATTTGGCATATATCTCTTAATGCAAATAGAACAGTATTAAAATTTTTCGGATTTACTAACAAAACTAAATATTTTATCTCTTAGATATTACAAGTGAAAAATTCAAGGAAAGTACTGAATGCACACAAAAACTATTTCTTCTTCAAAGTGTTATAATCATTCATATAATACAGAGAGAGAGACACAGAGAGAGAGAGAGAGAGAGAGAGAGAGAGAGAGAGAGAGAAAGAAAGGAAGGAGATAAAGAGGGGGTGGGAGGGTGAGTGAGAGAGCCGTAAAGGCAGTTTCTAGTAAAAGACACTTCGAGGTGCATTGTGCATTATTGATGATAATATATGTTTTATTTACAGTGATGAATCATTGTCATGTCACATCCTGTGACTCTTACATTCAACATTGATTGATTCCTTGCGTATCTGTCACCAAAACATGTAAAACACTGCAATTAAGGTTTCAGGGTATTACACTTCGACACCAGCAACGGATTTAATTTGTTGGAAACTACAATTGCCAAGATTATGGCGAAGTGTGTGTCAAAGTGACTTATATCTTGAATATCATGGTGTTTTTCTAGAGAACTTTAACGTCATTACCCATTAGCCTCTAGATCCCTTGCGTGTGAATCCACATGTGTTCAATCATTTCACTCATGCTCTGCACGGACGGCATGGAACATTTCTTGGACTTGTTTAATGTCATATTCAATGTTCCATTTTAGTTTCATTTTGGTATGCCTTGCATTGAACTTAAAGGTACATGTTTAAAAGACACAAGGGGAGGAGGTAATATTACCTGTGTGCTATGAAACATACATGATTGTATTTTCATTGACAAAGGTGAATATTTAAATGTCTCACACCATATAATTGTCAACCTTTTCGGGGAATCTACATAGAACACTATAAAAATGAAATATAAAATAAGAAATAAAGGAGTTAAAATAGAAATAGTCCCTGCTAAGTCAAAACTTTGTTGACATACTAGAAGATGATATTATGTCAAGGTCTCGTCCAACTACACTTGTTCTTGTGCTCAACATGACAGGAAATCATGACTTTTCTTTATCTTAAGGATTATTAGAGATCTTGCACAATGTATTTAAACCCTCATGTGGGAGTTTGCTACTATCTTTTAAATCTGGTTGCAACTAGAAAATGTTTATATGTACCAGGTGCTAAATTTAATTGAATGATGAGCTGTTGTATCGTGCCATACATTTCTTTCAAATTCAATCAAATGTTTCTACTTCATGCATATGAATCATTACCTGAAATTAGATTAGGAGATCATGCGACAGGCTTACATTGTTGGTCTTGTGTTGTTGTACATGACATATAAACATGACTGATGTGACACTGCTCATACATTTAGATTCAAAAGTGTGAACATGTTCTTGTCATGTGGTCATGTGTGAATGTACATTTACATTATAGATTTGAGAATATTAGTGGACAGATGTTGATTGACGTGTACATGTATGTCGTGCCCTTCTAATTTACGGCTTGAAAGAAATAGTCTTGTGTGTACTTCTGTCTCTTATTATGAACCATTCTACTCAATTTCATCTTTAATTTCATCTTTAATTTCATATGTTAAAGATCTGACTTTGTTAAACTTTTAAGTGCATTACCTGTGGGAATACCCCCAAATTTAAGGTATGATCTAACTTTTGAGGGTTTTATTTCATGAAAGGTACATGGTTAGGGCTTGGGTCATTGGTGAGGGAGAGGTACATGTATAGTTAAGTTCAGGTATTGATTCAGGAATTTGGTTAGTGTTAAAAATTGACTTGAGAGCAATTGTTTTACTGGGAAATGGGATGTACAATCCTTTAATCTCCAGAGAGCCACTGCACCTTTCATTAGCTTGGAAATCATCACTTTTCACCTTCTAGTGGGGGAAACACTGAGTGGGGAAGTTCATTAAACATTCACACAATAATTCAAATATCCTCTCCTTGAGTATATCATTCATGTTCATCGGTAGCATGCTGTGAGTTTGTCAAATCGCTAATATTTTTAGGAGATATACGATCATCTACCCGGTCTTATCTCGTCAGGACTACTTCCTATTGACCTCTAGGTGTCAGGGTATCATGGTAGCATGTCAGGTGGATAGCGTGCTGTCTGCTCAAAAAGGATAAATAATGTTCATATTAGGGTCGCTTTCAGTTATTTTCTTTGAAGACCAGTGATGCGTGTGGATATTCCTGTACATCACCAATGCTATTTTAGTATCCATGGCCACTTACAAGGGTGCATGTCATGTGGCAAATTGTAGATGTAGCTTCACTTCATGTGGGCATGAAGGAAGAAGTGCAGTTAATCGTCAAAGGAAACTATTAATTGACCTGACTGATCTGGATTTTAACGTGAAAATGTAGCTTGTGTTCATTTTTCATGAGCTAAATCCAGGATTTTTTTTTCAGAATCTGAGACAAAGTTACCGGATCCCTTTAATGGTTTTTTGCATTGTTCGAAGAAGAACAAAATTCTCCATCTTTTATTTGAATATTAAATCTTTCTTGATCATCCCAAAGATCAAAATAATTCATGATGCAAAAAGGTACTATTAACAAAATAAATTGGCTCATTCACAGGTTACACATGAATGCCAACTCTGAGTGATGTTGTCAAGTATTCGTCCCATTTTAATTTTCAACAACAGCTCAAGAAATTGTACATCCACTCTAGATTTTAAAAAGAAAAAAGAAAAAAGAGATAAAATTGCAGCTCAAACTTGATATCTTTCTTCTCTCTTTCCAGAGCTTTCCACAGATGATGTATCAGCTATAGTTCACCAAGGTGATGATTTACATACCAATCATGATCACATGACTATAAGCATTGGCCAATCACAAGTGAACGTTGGAGAGGAACATCAAATCAGCAATGAGGCTCAGCTGATAGGTACTGATGCAGTATTACCACAGCAGGTGAGATATGAATGGATCATTATTATCATCGTCATTATCATCATTGTAATCATCATCATTATCTTCATCATTATCATTGTCACCATCATCGCCGTCATCATCATCACCATCATCATCACCATTGTTAACCATATTCTTGAAAAAAAAATTATGGCCTTAAGACTTTGGTCTCAAGCCCTTCCTAAATTTTGCAATATTGAAACATTTTGCCTACTTCTTTCCTGCCAATCTACTGCACCAAAAGAATAAAATGAAGAGAAAGAAGAGAAAGTCAAACATATTAGAGATCAAGTATGATGATTTTGAATAGATTGAAAAAGTCTCACCCACAAATGAATTCAGTAGATTTGCTGGTTTTAAGGCAGGTTTACAAGGGAGACAAGATTTTGTCAAGGGCTATTGATATGGTGTGCCACCATTGATTTCCTTGTACTTGTGAAGTCGACTTCTCTAGGGAATCCTGGCTGGACAGGGTCGAGTCAGGATTAGAGAGCTAGACGTGATTGCCGTGGACAGTGTTGGACTGCCTATCTGGGTCTTGTCAAAAGCACTTCAATATCTGGATGCAAGAACAAGATGAAAAGCTGCATTACATGTATACTAGAAGTGACATCCAGAAGTTTTATTTCCTTCCTTCCTTCGCAGCTTGAGGCTGAACTTTTTGTTCAAGTCCCGATTGTTGCCTATAATGGAAAGTTATAGAATAATGCACGTCTGGCGTCATATATAATTTTGAAAATAATGTTAACTATGTTCGAGCTAAGTGATGATAGGGGGGTGGAGAGAGAGAGAGAGAGAGAGAGGGAGAGGGAGTTGGAGAGAGAGAGAGAGAGAGAGAGGAGATAATAGCGAAGAGAGAAGAGAAAGGGGGAGGGAGGGAGGGAGAAAGAGAGAGAACAAAAATGCAGGAGAGTGGGAACAGGAGGAGAAGAGAAGAGAGGACAGACTAAATGACTTAATGAGAGAGTCAAGAGAAACAGTCAAGAGGAAGAGACTGTGATGCAGATATATTTTCAGTAGGAGGATAACAGAAGGCCATGGGAGATGAGAGACAAAGATGAATAGATTGATTTTAATAGGAGGAAGACATGGCTGATTGACCTAAAACCTGTCAACATATCAGAGCTGATCGACAAATCTTTACAGGACTTCACAGACAACAAATCCTAACAGCAAAGTTGGCATACAGGTAGCGGACTGAAGGATTGGATGTCATCGTTGTAGCCACACCTGTCCGGAGAGTATCATCATCTCAAGGAAACAGGTGGATGACATCCTTACTACTTGAGAGTAACCCTGTTGCTGGGAGACAGGTATTTGTCTCCATCTCCTAAAAACAATAACAACAGCTGATGGTAATACATAATCTAAGAGCAAAGGTGTTTTCTTCCAAATATATATATTTTTTTATAAATCTATCACTGTAAATCGAATTGCTTTCTTATTCCAATAAATAAAAAAATAAACATTCAGCTCCTCACTTTTCAAGAACATAATTCATTATATGCAGTAGAGAATAAGGAAGATGGTGAGCTTGGATGAGGTTCAACATTTGTTAACATACCGTTCATTTGTTTGATACACGGCTGTCTAAAAATAATATGACATTTCGATATTGAAGACTAAGAAGGATTGATGAAGATTCTGCTATTGCTTCGAGAAAGAAAGTTTTCTTTGCAGGTGGTTCTCTTAGATAGGGTAATTGTCTGAGCTGCCTAATCCACAATGTCGTTCCTTTTCTTCGGGTTGCATCTTTTTGGGGGATAGGCACCAGCTGATATAATCACACTGAGAACTACTGCAATCATTGAGTCACTGTCTTATATCACTATGGAAGTTGATTCCCTATTTCCTTAAACTGAAATGCTCTCCAAAGAAATGTGTGTGTGATGTCTACGCCGTCATGTTCCTTGGGCAATTTTGTGTGCTATCTTTAGTGGTTAGACTAACTGTCTGCACGCACAGTAAGGGGACATTGAGAAGTCAGCATTTACGTGAGGAGCTTTGAGAATGGTTAATGCCCTTGCGGTGGCATTACTGTGGCTACCGTTGTTTTGGAGGGAGGGGAAACTGAGGTGTGATATGTTGATGAAGAAAGAACTGCAGTCATGTGATGTCCTGAGTGACTATATAGCTACTGTATTTTTTTAAAATCCACCGCATTCCACCATCATGAAGCTAGAGGCATTACGTTTCGGGGCGTCTGTATGTAATAAGTAAAAAAGTAATAAACTAGCACATGTACACGTATGTGTAATTTTGAAAGGCTAGATCAATTATGTTTGGGCTTATAGAGGGTCGGAGATAATATAATTATAGAAGCAAATGTATGAATAATCATGTCAACATGACAATGCCAAGGCATTTTTATCCAAACTTGGTTAAATGATGTACAGGGTCAAAGTGGTATAAAATCTACCGGTATTTAGTGATTATTTGTGTCTGTCTCTGAAGGAAGAAGTGTATTAGCCACATCAACAAGATCAAGTGTAAACTGAAGTTTATTTAACGTAGTTTTGGGGTCAAAAGGTTAAGATCAAAAGTCATTTGTAATATGGGCAATGAGTGTCAAATACATTGTATATTGTAACAAATATTACTACGAGGATGATTTAAGAACTTTTGACAGGATTCCAAATAGGCCATGGTTTACAGCATATTAAAGGGATTGTTTAACAATGTTAAATGTGAGATGCACAATCCTACGTGTTATCAATATCTGTGATATGATGTTATATTGAAGCCCTATAAAAATTGCGCTTCAAAATGATCAAGAAGTGCCTCAAAAAAGTAAAAACCTTTGAGTGACTGGTTTTACCATACTCGTTTTCCCTAATAGACTGTAGTGTTATGAAAACCGTTTGGCAAACAAAAAAAATTTGATTTCTATTTTCAATCGTAAATATCTTGATAATCAGACAGACGATCGGTTTGTAAAAGTCATGGGGTTCCTGACTGACCTAAAGGTTTATAATTATCATTGCAGCATGAGCTAAATCAAGGATTTTTTTAAGGATCTAAGACAAATTTATCGGGTCCCTAATATGTTGTTTATTAAGTAATATAGAGCAAAGATAATAGCAATGAAATACAAAATTTACATTTGATTTGATAGATGCAATACATGTATAAGCTCTCTATTTATTAATATTTTACCCACACTGTCTCCTTATTAAGAGTGCTATTAAGCAATACACTATAGGGCGCCATGAAAATATGATTTCTTGCTGTGGCAATAGATGAGTTACAGTATTTATCTCTGAACACCTGTATCAGTATCTTAATATTCCTTTTTGTTTGCTAGGCTAATGATTTAAAAGTTCAATTATCTTTTATACATTAAGGACTGAAATTTGCTTTCTCATGGACCAATTTCAATATCCCCAGGCACGCTAGTTTGTAAAACCAAGCTTAATATGAATGTAAATGAATGTTTAGGTCACCACCTATATAAAACGCAACATAGCATGCTCCTGGAATCACTGGGCTCAAAACTCTGTCAGGCTTGAATCCTGTCTGGAAGTAGGATCTTGAGGGTATGACCAGTGACAGCTTGAGGAATCCCCTCTTAAGCTCCACTCTGTCTTATCAAGCTATTCCACCTCCCAGTTGCGGGGATTACGGGCCTGATACATACCGACTCCTTAGCAGTGACAAATCGGTTGTGGGAGAACATCTTCCAAGAAACTATAAATTCCTTCCTGTTCTCAGATAAACCATTTCTGACTTATGAAGTGAATGCAAGGTTTCTTATAACATAATTAGCAAATGGATGTCATGTTTAAAACATTTATATTATTTATGTTTTTAATTTTCTGATGATTCTTAGTCATAACTCATATACTTAGACAAAATGTTACATCGCCTCTGGGCAGACCTTGAATAAAGTGTGAATAACTCTCTCTTTTTTTATACATGCTAAATTAAGAGTAGAATTTGTTTTATAAAGGTCTTCACTGACAACCTAATTTATTAACCGCATGAACTTGAAGATCTGTCTCTTAAACGGGGAAGGGGACGTTTAATCATTCAACACCGTTTTATTGTGGAGGAATTAGAGCAAAGATTTCTGTTTGCTTTAACGTGACTTTGGAAATAACTCATCTCTTAGGAGATTAGTAATAATTTTAGCCTACAAATCCTTTTGAATGTGTCTGCATCCCCTGGGGAGTGGGCAGGGTTTCCGTCTGTCCAAAGGGGGTCTCCCTGACTTTGGTCCAACGGTTGGTTCTTCCTACATCTTGTCGACGTTCTACAGGATATGACAAATGGTGCCTGTAGATAGTTCCTACTGTCATCGGCTTCTCTGTCCACTGTTGTGTAATTAGCAGACATGATAGGATAATTTGATCAGCTTTGCGTCTTGCAAAGGCGGGGATATTTGTCTCAAGTATGGAGGAAGGACCTTGCCTGACTATCACCCTGTAACATTAAACTCTGCACTTAATCGTAGTTGATGGCATGTCCAGTAAATCTTATGACATGCATCTCCCATTTGTTAAAACAATGTTTAACACATGAGTTTCAACTTTGGATTTTCTCTTCTTTTTTTGTGATGGCTTTCATTTCAATTACAAGTTTTTGCATTCTCTCTGTGGGGTCCTTTTTTCTTGATATGCCTCTCTTTTTAGGATGGGACGGAAGTTGGTAGGGTAGTTGAACCACTTAAGGGTGGGTGAAGGAAGGTGGGGCAGAGGAAGGGGTGGTTGTTATGTCACATATGGAATGCTCTCATGCTAGTTTTTCAAAATGTTAAGAATAACTTTCGAAACTATCACATGGCCATATTTAAAATAATGTTCTTGATGTAATGAGTAGGCCTATATTATAGGATTGAAATGATTTTTCTAAACTGGTCAGCTCTAAGTTTGATCCACTCTATCTGATGCTACATCTGGATGTGATTCTTGATGCTATTTTTCTTCACCAAAGTCATTACGCATTAACATTTAAGCTTTCTAATCGCTGGAGGATGTCTTTAGACCAAGAATCAATCAACGCTGAGCCAATTTTCTATTTTTTTCTTCTTCTTGGGTTGAAATAATCTCTCAGAGGGAACATAGTTTGCTTTCTTTTTTATCTTGTCTAGATGCCTGTCAGCAGAAGTATAAAGAAAAGTGCATAATCGATATCAACATATATGTATGGTAGATCAGGAGAAATATTGTTTTTATTTGGATTGGTTTCTGGGAGGGAGGGAGGGAGGGTTTGATTTCATTATTTGTAGTGAGCAAAGTGTCTGGTGTCAGATAAGTTGTGTGTTTTCAAGGGCATAATAGTTGTTCTCAAACAGAAAGCTGGGTTTTAGTTTTAATTATCCCAAATAGATGCTATGATAAGAATACAGTTTTGCTTTTGCCTTTTGAAAGGATAATCAAGAACTGCTTAGACTTTATTTTATTTGTCATTTAGAAAAACATTGTTCAGGATAAATATAATTTTATATATTTGGAAGTGAAAGATTTATATGCTATAAAGTAGCACTTGTAAACTATAGTGGGTGATGTTTATGTTATTTACTGTGCAGGGCCCCCAATATAATCTGACACATTTATTGAGATATGCCATGTTTGAACCTCACTCCTTGCATGAAAACCTAGAGGATTTGGACAGATTTGTTTACTGGTCACTCAGAAGTTCCTCAAGTTTTATTTGAAGTGTCTGCTGGAAGTGATTCATAGATCAATGGGACTTCTATCAAATTATTCCAATGTGTGGCTGTTATCATACTAGGCCTACTTCTACTTTTATACATGTAGATAGATCAAAACACCCAGTGGGCTACAAATTTGCAAATAGATGAATCCAGACATTTGCGTGTGAAGCCTTGAAAATGATATTGTTAAATATATATCTTCAAGGTTATTCATTTTAAAAAATACAAGCAAGATCCTATAAAATGTATTTTTAACATGTACGAATGGTTTCCCTCTATTCTTTAATATGGAGGACAACATACATGTAAGAAACAAGAAGGGTAAAAGAGTTACAAATCAAAACAAAATCGAACACACAGAGAGTACTTTGATACTTGATAAGTCTTTTTGACATCACATTGTAGATAAATGATTATCTCTTCCAGATTTGGCATAGATTTTTTGGGTGTTTCTTTCAGTCCTTGTGATTATAATAACGCGTATTTTATAATCAATGCTATTGCATTTTTTTATTCTTCTTTTTTTTTAATTTAGCAGTAGATTTGTCCTGCAGTTAATGTTGTTATAGTGTGAGTTACATGTAAATGTTGTCATGTAAAGCAAGAATAATCAATGTGCACTAAATATAACACATTCTTACTGAACTGTGCCTTCCTTCACTTTATTTAAGCTATGCATGCAGACTGTCTTTTAGGAATTTTTTAATGCTCAGGAGGAGAATACATCATATGATGAATTGCTATTGCAATCTCATTTATATTGGAGTAAGTAGGAATGGTAATCTCCCTAGTCAAAGGAATGGGGCCCCATCTCATCGACGGTCTTCTTTGATAGATGGATTGAGGAAATGGATGGGTAATTAGGGAGGATACAGCAAGAGGAATTGATGCGAGTCTTGAGGAAGTTGTCCTATTCCAGACGAACTGTGAAGCTCAATATTGTGAGTGTATGGGAGGTACTTGGCAGAAGGAAGTCATTACTGCAACTACACACTCCCAGATCACGCTCACCAACAAAAGATGGACCATTTTCATTGCCAGCGGTTTTTGTCCAGTGAGAACACGCTTGCATGACTAAAATTGAAAGAGAGGGTGGAGGATGAAAGAGAATTGTATTGTTTGTCTGCACCACTAGAAAATATATACAGGTTAATGATGTCACGCTTACTCCTATGTGCCAAGCTGCCTACACATTTTTTGAGGCAAACAACAGCAACCACGAAGCAGTTAACCACAATCAAACATAAGACATTTCCAATGTGGCAAGATTCCAAGTCACATTCGTGCATACTGGAAATAGAAACCACTTGTTGAAAGAGTTTTCTGTGTAAGGACCTTGGCGTTTGATTTCTATCTCTTTGAGTGAAAGCTGTCTTCATTACCATCTCACAGCAAAATGAGATTTTGATAATGACAATTACAAGTAATGTGACAAAAGATGAATTGTGACGCACCTTGGGCATGATTTCAACCCCAGTATATTATTTTATATCGATACTTGACTCCAATGGTTGCCCGGAACACATAGGCACCCCGCATTTAAATCTGGACCCCTCCCCCCCCTACCCCCCTCAAAATTTCAAAATGAGCCTTATTCATACTTACATACAGGCCCTAAAATTTAATCCTGAAAAATTGTAATGTGGATATCGTGGCAGTGATGCATGATATATATGGTAAAAATGAACTTCAAAACCTATAGTATAAAATAAATATAGATGAATGTTATGTGCAAGATTGTTACTGTAACCTTTTGATTACTCGTTTCTTTTTAAGGTATGTGTACCATGATATGTGATATTTACATTACTAAGAATGCATGGGGATTGATACTGATGTTCATATTTATTTTCGCGGGCTGTTATCAGGACTGTTGCAGTGTGCAACTCAAATTAATTAATTCTTTTTTGTGTGTGTGTATGAGTCTGGTTTGTAGATTCAATAGTACATTGGCATTTAAGATTTTAAAGCACTCTTTCAGGGTTTAAATTTTGTGATTATCTGATTCCCAATGCTTGATTTGCAGTAGTTTGAAGTTATCACATTTGTCAGAGAAAAGGTGATCTAAAATAATTTTCTCGTGCAATCATAAATAGGACAATGTCCTTGAAGCTTAAAGTCTTTAGGTATCACCCCACTGCAGTGATACCCTTACCTATCTCAATCAAGATGAGTTTAGTAATTCCTGTTTTATTTTTGTCTTTGATATAAGTACATCAACTCAAAATAGTTTTTCAGCTGACCCTTGCTTGCCACTTTTGTTCGTAGATATCATTTAGAAAGTTTGACCTGAGCTAGATGATACTGTCAATCTCTATATATTCCAGATTATGTCAGAAGTGGGTTGGGGTGACCTATGTTTTACTTGTCGTATCTCTGGTGCAATTGACCTAATGCCCCATTTTTAAATATTTTTTATTTCATTATTTCTTCATTTGAGGGGGTCATTCAGGAGAATAAAGTAAGGGGGTATAATGCAGGTAGTTAAAAAGAAATGTAATGTGTATTTAACGATTCAAAGTGGATTGACAAAAAGTGATGAATTCTAGAAAGGGGTGAGTAGTGCATGGCTATGAAAGAAAAAGATGGGAGCTACGTGAATACAATTGAGGATAAGAGGGGGGGGGACAAATTTAGATAAGGGCAGGAGAGAGAGAGAGAGAGAGAGAGAGAGAGAGAGAGAGAGAGAGAGGAAGGGAATGGGTAAGGGAAAGAGAGAATGTAAAGGAAATACCAGTAGGGAGCTAGCTGGAGATCCAGGGATGAAGAGAAAGGAAAATTGAAAGTCGAAATGGGAAACAGGAAAACAAATACATGTAGAAGTAGAAATAATGAAACAGAATGAAGGCATATACATTGACAGATAGATTGACACTACATAAAAAAAGAAAAATGTATAGAAATAAGTATATCATATGTAGTTCGGAGTGTTGGCCACTTGATCTTGAGGATTCCTGATTTCATTTGCAACACAGTTTCCAATTATCTCTCAGGATGTTTTTTCAATATTCATCAGTTGGGAGACAGTCCTTGTTTTCAAGGCTTTGCTTTTGGACTGAGGAAGAAATCATTCAGGATGCTTTTCCATCTTTGGCTCTTGGAGAGGATTATATCGTTAGCACCTCACTCCCCAAATGTTATCAGTAGCCAAAACATGAGAATAACCATTTAGGGCAAAAGCAACAAATGGCTGCACAGGGACTCGACCTTAATTGACTGGAATCAAATCCATCAAGATATGTTTGAAAAGGTGTGAAATATTGCCAAATCCACACTTCCGCCCTCACTGATCACTGCACCGTCCTACTTGTACATGTGAATCTCATTACCTATGTTTGCCTAACTTCTATCAAAATGCAGAATTGAGTTTGTTGTGTTGATCCCACAAGCTGAAGGTAAATGCATGAAGCATTAGTCAAAGCTCTAGCAATCATAGAATGATGTCCGAGGTGCTCCTTTATTTATGTTGCCCAACAACATGTGATACCAATACAATGTACCTTGGAGAGTTTTCCGCTTTTCATTTTGCTTTTCTATTATGTCATGTTTTTAATCTTAAAATGACTCGGTAACATCGTTGACGGTTGATTAAAAAATTGCATAATTTTTGTATGAAATGATACTTATTATCTTCCTTCAAATGTACTAACCCCCTAACATGCAAAAAATCCTGAAAATATTCTCAAACAACAAAGATATTAATATAATGGTTTTCTAAGAAGGCATCACTATGCAACACCCTTTAACATTGATAACAGTAAATTCTCCCAACTGTTTTTACATGAAAATAAGAAAATAAGACAAAAGACAGGCTTTAAAAAATCTTTCAACACTTAAATGGCTGGAATGGTGTATAGATCCAATTCATTGCTTTGTGACGATTTACATTTACTTAAAATGTAATTAGATAATTGTAATAATATAGTTGAGAGAATTGAGGTATCGATCAGATCAATTTTTCCCAATTTTTATCATTAATAATGGTCTGTTTCACTCAAACTCTCAGATTATCTTTAGTTGTACATCTAGCATTGTAGTCACTAAGTTAGCACCATTTTCTCTCATCTTTACAGTGTTACCAAGTCAAGTCCCTTTAATATTTGTGTTGCAAATGTTTTGTATTACATGTCAATTTTCCCCTTACCTTGGGGGGGGGGGGGGGGGTATGAAGCACCTTGCATTACTTTTTAATCTTAAATTGCAGTAATGACGTATTGCAAATGCCGTTTGAGAGATATAGATATAAATGTATAGTATCAGAAACAAACAGTTTAAAATAGTATCTACCCAACTAAACCTATGGTGCATGATTTTGAGGTATAAAGAGATGTGTCTAGGAATCTAGGAATAGTCTCAGAGGGAGGCATAACATTGTCCCCTTTCCTTCCCTACATTTATATGAGTCTTTAATACTTGTACATGTATGTATACTTTTTTTTTCCTTTTTTTTCTCATGTTTATTCGCCTGTACTTGTACTTGGAACTGGTGGGGGGAAAAAACGTACAAAGTATAACCACCAGCTTCCATATTACATACATTATGTATGTATACTTGCACTATTACATGTATGTGGGTCACAGTGGGTGGGGTTCGTGTGAGAACAATGCTTCCGTGAGAAGACCTAATGAGTTATTTAACAACTCATGAAAGTAAGTCAATTAGTTCATTTCCAGCTTGGAGTAGCATGAAACATCGTCTAGTGTTCGGGAAGTCGTTGTAACTGTCCTGTACGTTTATCTGTTTCTAACTTGTATAGGCTCTAGGGCATCGACATTAGTACTAATTGACAGCATTCATTTCTATCTGTCTCATTGCACACAAAGGCAAAACTACTCTTATGTCTCACAAGGGGTTTTATTACATAAGTAGAGTGTGTTAAAGAATGATAAAAGTTTATGTGTTTGAAGAGAAAGTGCATAACACTGTGATAAAGTTTTTAACTGGTATGCAATATTTATCTTCATAGTTAAAAAGACTTTCAATTTTTTTAGCTAATGAATTTAAAGGTACCCGCTCCAATGTTAGCAGACTTTATTGTGAGTATGTCTGTAAATCTTTGCTCATGTCCTTCTCACTCATCTTTCCCTAGGGTTATTTACATGAAAATATGTCGGACCCCTCTTTTCTTTTCTTTTTTCTCTGTTTTTTAGCTCAGCAGTTTATTTCAGAAATGCATTGTTCTGTGACTTGTTCTCAATAATATGATCACATATTTTCTTCCTCTTGATATTATTCTTACAACCAGGATTAAACAATGAATGTGAGAGAGAGAGAGAGAGAGAGAATGGGGAGAGGGGGTGAAGAGGGGAAGAAAGGAAGGAAGAGGGAAAGTGAGGTATGAGTAGATAAGTTTTCTTTTTATCAAACTCAACAAATTTATTTTCTTTCGTAGCTGTTCTTTTATTTCTTCTCTACTGAATTCCTGAAATAGTAATAGTTCCATTTACCTAAAATCTTTTTTTAAAGTCTACCATGTTGGGTTACTGAAACTAAGACCTGAAATACTACCTGTTTATCCCTTTCTCATGCTTGTTTTATCAGGCTGTACACAATGCTGATCTAGTGGGAGTAGGAGAGAATGAAACCACTCTGGTCGTTGTCAATCAAGTGCCCTCTACCGATGAGCTTAGCCAACCTACAACAGGGACAGTAGAAGATGCCCATCTTGGCGGTGGTGTCTTTACTTTAGCAGGTAGGTAACCTACATGTATGAAATACCATTCATTGGAACATTCCCAATGAATATCTCAGTCCTTACATGTATTTGTTGTTGTTTTGTGTTTTTCATAGCAGGTGAAAATGCATTGAGATTTATAGAGGGGAGGAGATCTAGAGAATATGAATAATAACAATAACAATAATACTCAGTTTTTATATAGTGCTTATTGGAATCGCTAAGAGCTTCCAAACTTGGAGATTATTACCCCTGCTTTAGCTGTGCTGCCATTGTAGTGCTCTAGCATTTCAAAGAATCAATTCCTGCCAGTTACCCATTTACATCACCTGGGTTGAGTGTGGCAAATGTAGATCAATGTCTTGCCAAAGGACATTAGTGCCTTGTGATCGACAGTCAGGGGACTTAAACACTGAAGACTGTTTCAGTTCCAGCCATATACTTGTATGAATATTATAGCTGGTACAGACCTGTTCATTAAGCTTGTATTGTCATTTTGTAATGTGTTTCTGAATTTTCAATGATGAAAAAATTTCTTAGACAAACAAAGAACAAATATGTTTTACACCATCTTTTATTTCTATTACAAAAGTTCCTTACCCCACTAAATGTGGTTTGATTTTAACACATTCTCATTGCCCATGGACAGAATTAACTCATATTAGTATTCAAAGGGTTAAATGAAATGATCATTATGATCTCCTTCTTTAAATGTCTGCGCTTTGAAAAACATCGATATAAAAGAAAGACAGTTTCTGAATGAGGTTTATACATGCTGCTTATCATTGCTTCATAAACAATGAATTCTGTATGAAAAACTTTACATACCTGGATCCATTGAGGTTAATCCAATGGATTGCTCTACAAACCCTTGCTTGCACACACCCTGTCTCATCTGACAGGTCTGACGTCACAACATCTTGATATCGTTCATTGTTTGGGTCTGACTTCACAACACCTTGATATCGTTCATTGTTTGGGTCTCAGAAAAAAACAAATTCAGCAAAGATTTTCAGGTGCCCTGCATATAATTTTAGGCGATGTATCATACAAATTTTTGCAATCTTCATTAGCATACATCATAACAATAATTTTTGTGAGCTTATTTAAATGCAATTACTTTTATAATACTGATGTGTTTTATTTTTGTATGCACACTGACTTTTTTTGTATAAATGTTTTGTTTCTATTGAAAAGTGAAAGCTTAGAGGCCTGAGAAGATCTGTTTTACAGGTTTAATTAATTTTCAAAACACACACAAAAGAGAGAGAGAGAGAGAGAGAGAGAGGGAGAGAAAATATAGCACAAAAGTCTCCCAAGATAAATGTACTTAATTGATAAATAGAATAGTTGAAAATTGGCAAGCATCAGTGAAAGTAATTTAAGTAGCCTTAAAGTATCTGCAATAGTATTTCTTTCATTTCCTTGGAAAGTCTTGAAAAACAAAACTTCACTTCAATGCCCCCAGGAAACAAGGGAAGGAATTATAAGGATAGTTACTCTTAATTTCAGATTTACATCTGATTAATCTCAGAGAATCCCTCTTTTGGTCTATTCTTAGCATCATCATCCTAATGCATGTTTGAGGTTCTCACAGGCTAGAGATACTAAGGGTTACATTGATGGTATCTGCATAGAATACATGTTCTTTGCCCCCACCAAATTGTGATTCACTTCAAGTGGAGTATTGAATCATGTACATGGACTTCTATATTTGGCTCTTGATCTAAACATGAACTCTTTTGCTAACCACAAGGAGATTTTTGGAATGTGAGTATCCATGTTGATATGTGCTTTACTGAAAAGATGAACATCTTGTGAAAGAAGAAATTACAAGAATGAAAAGGGGTTTAATGAAAATGAATCATAGGAGAACATTAAAGGCTATGTAGAGCAATTGCAGTGTCTTTTAGGAAAAAAAGATATGATTCGGTATAGGCCTATATCTTTCTGATAACACAGCTTTAAAAAATCTCTTTAACAAGTCTATTTAAAAGATGTGACATGTACATGTACATTGTATAAGCAAAGTATGTCTAAAGGAAATTATGATGTTGATCGATTGTGTAATTAATATATGAGGTATGAGTACCCATTTACTCCACCTGGGTCAAGAGTGTCAATTATACATTAATGTCTTAGGATGGATGTTTTGGTGCTGTGCCAGGGTTAGCCACGTTTTTACCATATGAATCACGCACATGTATACCGGGTATGTATACAAAGGCTGTGCACAACAGTGTAATGAGGTACTTGAGTACACTCCCAGGCTCACGTGCGAATACTCGAATATTCGGACGCCATGTTTTTTTATAATTTTTTGGATTTTTTTTTGTTGTTGATTTTTGTTTGGATTTTTGTTTTTTTTTGCCACCACCATAGCTTTGGAGCAGTATCCCAGTTCTGTCGCCGAAAACGCAAGCAATTTTACTTCGAGTTGCAGTTGAAGGCGCCGATTTGATAATAATAATAACGGTAAACAATGCTGTTTTGAAAACCAAAGATGGCAGAATAATCAATTTTCCTACAAGTCCAAACAGAAATCCAGTCATTTGGTCCCAGTTTCTGAGTGGTGAGTTTGACAGTGCTTGAGTTGGGAAACATTTTTACCGACGGCACCATGGCAATGGCCGCCGGTCACCCAAGCACGGGTAAGCGTCGACCTGGACAGATTTTGTTTTTTTTGTTTTTTGTTTTTTTGCTGCCGAATATTCGGGTATGAGAAATCGTACCCCAGTGGTTGTCAACCGTGGGGGTCCTCGAGCATTCGACTACATGTCGCAGCCCTAATGTATACATTCTCTTTTTAGTGGTTCTATTTTAGTGAATGAATGACCAATGGAATTTGTGGGTTTGTTAATTAAAGGCTATGTTTGTAGAGATGCTATACTTTGACTTTCAATCGGAATAGAAATTGAGAAGGGAGAAACAAGGATTCATCCAATATAACAATGGAGATGAAGGAAATGATGATTGCTTGGGACAGGAATTAGGGGAAATTGAAAAAATAATACTTTCGTATATCTGAGTCATTTAGAGTGAGAAATATATATTTACTACCTCATTCTAGCTGTAATTCCTCCCCTCCTCCATTTAGAGGAAGTTTGTATTCTTGATCAAGTTTTCCCTGTAAGCAATGATTTTGCAAAATAGAGGAGCATCTAAAAGAATCATTCAACATATCTCTTTGAAATAAAAACATTGAGTACTTTTATAGGGAAGCATACTTTTTATGTACATACATGTATACATGCATGTTTGCACATTGATTTCACAAGTACCAGTGTGTATTTTTAGCAAATGAATACTCCCAAGAGGTGCATCCATTTAACCTATATTATTTTAACAAGATGAATATGCAAGTCACCTGTATTTCTTTGAAATTTCCATATGTATGATGAATATGAAAATCAAGTTATATAGTATTTTGGCTTCTAAATTATTCTTAATTTCCCCCTTCTCTGTATTCATAGCTGTTAAGAAGGGAGATTTATATTTGTTGAACAACTGAATTTTTTTATTGCGGAATGTCTTTAACTGGTAATATACGGATATATAAATGTATTGATCTGGATTTATTTTTAAACATTGAACACTATCAGTAAACTTCCAACCTACCTGTAATGACTGAGATAAGGGGGAAGGGGGGGGGATAGATAGGGTAAAGACTATTTTCTTTCTTTTTGATCATTAATCATATATTCCATATAAGGTCATTAAGTCTTGCTGCCAGGCCGGTAACACGGCATGCGTGACAAGGACACAGAGAAATCAAATCAGGTGTATAATTTCACTCACAAAGTTCATGTGCAGGTACACAATAGCCTGTTCACACCAGGGAAAATTTGTTCAAAAGTTGTATGTATACTAAAGAAACATGTAATAAACAAAAATGATTGTATGGTGAAAGGGGCATACACACATGAACAAAAATTATCTTATAAAGAAACATGGTGTAAAGAAACTAGTTTTAAAGAGGTCAGTTGACATGACAATTGTCTTATCATCGGTGCGTGCTGACGATAAGCCCCTCAGTTATATGTTTTTTTGTAAAATAAAACATTCAGACGAGATGGGACCCTCCTTATCGAGTTGTTGTTTGAATACTGCTCAATCTTGTGTTTCGCTATGCAATGTATGACATTCAGACTAAGACTAGAATTATCACTTGGTGTAAATGGTTTTTGTAAAGCCATACAACAAACTTTGGTTGTCTGAGTGGGGGTAAGTTATATTTGATTCCTGTTTGGATATACATGTACCAGCAAATGTCAAAACCTTCATGAGTTTTTTGAAGAGGAAGGTGTATGTGTTTACATCTAGCAGGTGCTCTAGAAATGTCACAAATGTGAGAGATTATCCAGGGCGGGCTGTTTTTGTTGCCAAATTAAGCATGAGAGAGTGGGTGGGTATGAGGTCATTAAACACAAGTAAAAAGTTGCCCCTGTAGGCCTAAGTTGGCATGTAATGAGTAGTTTGAGGCCATTTGATAATGTCTCACTTTTATTATCAGGTGTTGCAATTTTTCTTGCAAAGATTTTCCTGGAGGATTTCAGATCTTCATTAGATCTTGGCTAGATAATCGTCCCCCCCCCCCTTCCATAATTCTCACCGTTCTTTTACATCTTGGGCCTGTCTTATAAAGGGGACTGTATATTTGCTGTGGTGACAATTGGTCCAGGATTTATTGTGTCAAACTTATACCATTAAGGTTAAGGTTAAGATCGAAATTGGATTGTAGTCTACTACCTAGTTGTTTGATATGTAATTTATGAAATTGTTTGATGACTGCAGAGCATTTGTTTCTGGAGCTTGTTGAGTGACTGCAAATATACAACGGATAAGAGGTTAAAGGACTTGTGATGTTTTCAGATGAACAACCACTCCATAGAGTCCACTATGATATTAAGTCATGACAATGGCATGAGAGGGTAAAGCACCTTGTTGGATGGAAGTACCCCCCCCCTCCCTTTCCCTCATCCTTTATGTCTGTACATTGAAAAGTTCCTCTTCATTGATCGTAATCGAAAAAATGATGCAATATATTTTACAAGATGTGTTTCCACTTTCACACCCATGGTTCCTTAATGAGAGGTGTCCATGTGCTGGCCAGATGGTTGAAGTTTAAAGGTCACTGTACCTGTGACAATCGTACAGTTGCTGTAGTGTGGTAATAAGTTATCCTGTGTCATGGGTATGGCATCTATTGGTTATTGTGTATTGTGATAATAATTGTGACAATAATTAGACCCCCCCCTCCCCTCCCCTGGTATTCAGACAAAGTGACTCAGCTGCCACCCATAATAGATTCTGCAATTTAACCAACAGGGTAGAGCAACTTACAAATATGGTATTATGGTTTGAAAAGTCAAAAACATTGAAATCTCTCTGTGCTAAAACATCCTCCATGTAATCAGTACAAATTATGGAAAAAGTCTGTTTTCTACTTTATTTTTGTAATTTATTATGTTCGAACCAGTTTTGAAAAAGCATGTTTACCACTTGCCACCCAAAGTGGACACGAGCACCAGATGCACATATCTATAAAAGGTTATTCTTGGCTGAGTCATATCTAGTCCAGACAGACTGGGAGAGAGAGAGGGGGTGAGAGGGAGAGAGGAAGAGAGAGAGAGAGGAGGGGGAGTGAGAGAAGAGAGAAAGAGGAAGTGAGAGAGCGAGAGGACGAGAGAGAGAATGGGAGAGGAAGAGAGAGAGAGAGAGAATGGGAGAGGAAGGGGGAGAGGAGGAAGAGGATAGCAAGGGAGAGAGAGGGAGGGAGAGAGACGGAGAGATTGTGAAAAGCAAGAGAAGGAAGGAGAAGTCTGGATATGAGAGGTAAAATCTGAAAAGTGTTGGGAAGAGGGCTCTTGACATGGAGCAGACATTGTTTTGAGGTAGAAAATGGGGGTAAATCAAGTATAGTGGGAACTTGGTCTCCTTTGCTTCATATACCTGTTTGATGATCTTTTGCAATCCTTCATGAATCTTACCTCAGTAACTCATTAACAGTTGTATATATATGAATATATTGTGAGTGTATTCGCAGATGCACAGAACAATTGTACACCACATGGAGATGTTTAACTCTGCTCAGTAGTTCACATATGACCTTGAAATGACCCATATTCCAGCTCAATGTATTGGTGTATGTTCTACATTTGATGTCCATATGTTCTCAGTTTCAAGGCTGCGAAATCTTGAATCTCTAGCATTCGATAGGTACCCCCCACCCTACCCAAACAGGAAAACGAACCTAACATGAAATGAAAAGCTGATTATGACATTGACATAGTGTGTTCATTCATAATAGCGGTACATCCAATAATTCTTATCAGAACAGCATTTCAGCATTATGCTTTCTAAATTCATCTGTCACCCATCTAGAGCTGCACATTTTAACCAGTATGAAATATCAAACTGGAAATATTTTGACAGAAGTTTGTAATCTAATGCAAAAAAACCCTCTGAGTTTCATGAAATAAATTTGCTTCTTTCATTAAATTTGCTTCCTTTATTAGTACGAAAACCTGAATGATCAGTGGCATAGCAAGGGACTAGACATTTACAGGGTTCCAGTAGCACTGAAGGTTCACTTAAATTGGGTGTCTTACTTGGTGGGTGAAATGCAAACTGACAATGTTTCTAGTTGTGGGAGGGGATCATATTATTTTTTATATATTTTTTTTCTTCTTCCGATTTCAATTGAGGGCATATGGTCCCCATGTCTACACTCCTGTAAATGATGATACCCTTTCATTAGGGAGGATCCATGACCTTGGCCAAGAGGAGGTGTGATGTTACAACTTGTACTTTACATCACTGAAGTTCATTTACATCCCATGGGATGCCTTCATTTCCATTAGCAGGTCAGTGACTAGCCGATCTTGGGTTTCGCCTCTATTGCAAATCTTGCGTCAAAGCGTTTCTGATCCCACTGGATGGATGCGATGGAGAGCAAATAGAGTATGAAAGCTCAGTAATGACAAGATAAACACGGAAGCTATCCGACCCCTAGGGTTGACTGTGAAACTCCATGTCTTCTGCTTTGTGAAGGACGTAGGACATTATTTGATTTCCTTTTCTACAGGGATTTATTATCGCAGAATAATGTGATTAAGTAGAGAACTGTGAATGCGTACAGTCACATATGCCCCCAACTTGCCTTTTTTCAAGGGAAGATGTGGAGGGGGGGGGGGGGGGG
>BEXV01000037.1:495246-522558 GCA_003118195.1 Hemicentrotus pulcherrimus | reverse complement strand
GGGGGGGGGGGGGGGGGGTCATACCGGTAGGTATAGTAGAGGGGTTGTGGTTTAGTGGATAAGTCACCCAACAGCAGATCACAAGGTACGTGTTCATATCCCAGCCCGACACTAACGTCCTTTGGCAAGACGTTAATCTACATTTGCCACTTTCCACCGAGGTGTTAAATGGGTACCCGGTAGGATGCAAAAACTAATGCAATTTGCTCAGCATTGTGAGCATCTGTAAAATGATGCCTGGCTGGAATGCTCCCAAGGGAGTGGAGAATGTGCATAGATTGTGGGCGGGCAAGCCTGAATTTGATGACCGGGGCAATGATATATCATTAAAGAGCTTAGAGACATTGTTGATGTATTAAGCGCTATATAAAAGCGTTATAATATTATTATTATCCCAATGAAATACTCTCGAAATTGAATCCAAAGTCATGATCAAGTATTTAAGCAGTTACTGAATCAAGCAGACCATGGTAACATAAAGATTGTCCTCTTTCATGAAAGGGGATACCCAATAGTCCCCATTTCTTGGAGAGCAGAAATAGTTCTTTGTTAGGAGACCACATACATGTGGAATGTCTAGAGTGATTATTTTTGACGAAATTCTCACTTTTCATATCCAAGATGTTGAGGACAGAGCGATACAAAGTGATCATTATCCAGGCCATTGAGTTCAATTGCTGGCGGCAGTCCATATGTGATCAATTGATCCTCGTACGATGATCCTGCAAGGGGAAATTCCTTTTGATTCTAGTGTCCTTACTGGTTTGGTTTGTTTGGGTATGATACTGTGCCACTGTTTGTAAGTTGATAATAGAGGAGGAAACACAAGTACTCTCAGTACAGGTGTACAGGTACCCCTTTGCTTGTCTACAGGAGGTACAGAGGCAACAACCTATCCTGTGTGTCCCGCCTCATATCATCAGGAGTTGAATCAACAGGAGCAAAGACAGAACACTCTTCAAGAACACTGTCTCAATGAGGCATGGAGGTGATGGGGTGTCGTCTCAATGAAGCATCATTGATTTGGATGAAATGCAAGGTTATGTTTCTGTTTGCACATACGTTGATTTGTAGGCTAATGATCCAATTGAAAGCAGTCTTCTTTCACAATTCACGCCACCTTTATGTCACCTTAGAACATTACATGAGCTATCTTTATATCTAGTCAGAAGTACATCCTTTGAATACTCTTGGTGGCTAAGGGTACAAGTAGAGAGGGAAAAAAAATACTTAAAGAATGTTGTCCAGCCTCTATGCTCTGAAGTCCGAACGCAATAGGCCTACTAATACTGTCAAATGTATCTATGAAGGTCACCAAAGAGAAACAGAAAAATGGTGATTTAAGATAAGTGGACAAGATCTGTTTCACTCCTTTAAGTTTTCAGCCCAACTATATTACCAACTGCTCTAATAAAAAGCAGAAACTTTATAACATTTTACTTTTTAAAGACTACTTTAAAGTTAGATGAAGTGTGAAAAGGGGGGTAATCATGATTGTGGCTTTGAAAGACTGTTAGGTGTGAAGTTATGTGGGTATGTTGAAATATTTGGTCTTTAACGATGGATAGTATCAACACCTGCATGTTTAGAAAACAAACATTGCATCAAAATGTTGCCCTATATTTTAAGATGGGGGTTCTTCATCATTGTGTGAAATGTCTAGACTGAGAGCAGAAAGGATGCACTGTTGAGATGCATTTGATAAAGTGTGACTATTCTCCATGTGATATGTGCGCTATTTTGGGTGCTAGTGAGCAAGAAAAAAGTGAGATTTTGTTTATTTTCTCAAACATGATTGCCATGCTGTGAATACATAGTATTCAATGTTTTTAATCTTGTCTGAGATCGCTTTCTGTCTGGTGGTGAGCATGGAAGGAAAGAGTGTTCAGCAGAGGTTTAGCGGTCATTGACTCCTGAAACAAAAGCACTCACTGCCTCACTTATAGATGCTCTCTTCATATATCCTCCAGCTATTTACCATGCTGAGGTTTAGGGAGATGAAAAAGGCTTAAAATACCCCAGCCATATCAAACTGCTACACTTTTGTCACTCTTAACAATCCTTTTACTTTCCATTTCTTTCTGACTTTGTGACTCCCTCTATCCCTTCTCTCTCCGTCCTGTCTCACCCTGTAGTGTTCATTTCTGTCAGTCTGTCACATTTGATATGTGTGCACAAAATATGATTTTGTCTGCATCTTTTTCCTTTGTTTTAGCAGTCTGTGTCTGTAGTCCACCCTAGCCCCTTCACCCCTCACATGCTATAACCCTTCTTCTTTCGGTCTCTGTTATACCTCTTTCATATTAGTGGTATCAAATGGTTGAGTCTGTATCGAGTCCATACTCAGTTCAGACCAAAAATCAAACATGAACTGTATCAGCATCATTTGGAACTGCATTTGATGCTCCAGTCAGTGTGGACCGAGATATATGAAAGTATGAAAGGTAACAGCTAGGTTTTGTAATGCGTATTAAGTGGGTAGCTATTACCCTAAACTACAAGTAAGGACTAAGCTTAGTAGGGAAACGACCCATTGCAGCAATGAATATATGAAAGCAGTACTAGTCATTTTTTCCCGGAGTAGCTGTCTCAGTCCTCTTTATCTCACGGGAAGTGTTTTTGATTATTCATGCATGAAAGCCAATACATTCTAGAAAGTATGCATCATCTGCAGCTTAAATTTCAGTATTTCCCACTCGTCAGCCATTTTGCTTTGATGCCAGAGAAATAACTGAATAGAGAATTGCATTAAATGTCAGACTTAGCTTTTACTGGCTGCTTCAGAGTTAAATAATTGTGAGAATGGTCCTTTGGGGTTATTTTTTTGGTTTTTTTTTTAAAAGTGCATTGCACTCTTGTTTCTATAGTTATAAACATGAGCAATAAGAAATTTTTTTGTTGATTTCTTTGATTTAAAAGATATTGGAAAATTCAAATTATTTTGTAATCTATTGTAAGCCTTGAGAGTGAGTATTCTTAGCAATAATGGAATTAATTGAATTAAGTGAGTAACTGAAGAAAAGAAAATTTGATTTGGAGATAAGGAGGGGAGATATGTAACTTGACTTATTCATCCCCTTGTCAGATGTCTATGTTGCACAAATCATAATTGCTCACAGACCCTCTGCTTTTACCTATGGGAATTAAGCATGCCTATTTTCATATCTTATCATTTTGGAATATTAAGGGGACCTTAATTTCAAACATTAGGTGAAAACGACAAACATAGTGCACCTAAAAACATCATATTGTTTACATGTATGTGGCATTAATGATCTGGGTTATTGGTTCACTATTTTGGGGAGGAGTGTTTATAGACCTGAATCTTTATAGTTAGAATAACATCCCAATTTTATCAAGTTATAACATTTCCACAAAATGAGGTCACTATATCATGGCTATCATGATAGACATTGATCAAGAAAATTGGTATCATTCAATTCTAAAAACAAATCATTGTCTGTTCGTTATGTTCTGTATCTCTCCCATCTATCCCTTCGATCTCCCCCCCCCCTCTCTCTCTCTCTCTCTCTTTCTCTTTATCTTTCTCTCTTTCTCTCTCTCTCTCTTTCTCTCTCTCTCTCTTTCCCTCCCCTTCTCTCTCTCTTTCCTCCCCTTTTCTCTCTTCTCTACCACCTACTGCTGCATTTGTAGATACATCTTAACATGGTTTTGATTTGTTTTTGGTTCTTAAAATCCTTGTCTGGCTTCCCTACCATGATTCATGGACATCAAAATAATTATCCATCTCGGGTTGTTTTTTCGACATCCAATGATTTAATTCAAGGCTTACTGATATAGTGCATGCAGAGGGAAGGGGCTTATGAATGTCTTCCTTCACAAAATGAATCTCAATCTTGAATTCAGCATAGATCTCCAATCTTCCTTGACTTGTATATTTGATGAAAATGTTGTTTCCTTGTTGCATTGATGTGGTCCAAGACCTCAACAACAAAGTTTTTCTTAACCTTCATTTATTCCCACTTTATCACTGATGTTTCACAACTAATGGAATTAGCCTTGACTTTCATATTTATACCAGGGGCCTCACAGAAACAATATTTCATTGCTGACAATATGTTTATGAAAAAGACTTTGTTTCATGATGAATTTTAAAACTTGGCAGAATCTATGCAGGTTTTGTTCTATTTACTGTAATGCTGGATTATTTGCAAATCAAGTATCAAGGTGAAATTACTCATTTTCAGAACACATTTCAGGAATACAAAGTTTTTTTTAATATAAAGGTAATATGAATCATTTTTAAAGTTATGATGAATGTTGTTAGCCAATTACCTTCTATCCATGAGTTGGATAATCTCTTTTATAGATGACAGATATTATTGGTCAAGGTCATGGATAATAAGTAACGTTATTGTCAAATCAATCAGCTTATAAATTGATTAAGGCCATGAATTGAATCATAAACCTCAAGTATTGAGCAAACATGTATATTTTATCAGTAGCCCTAAAGTATAATCTAATGGTTTTAGAATGATACTGCCAGACATGTATGATGTAATAATCATTATTTTATCTACATATACAATAATTAGAAAAAAAGGTATTACTGTGAAATATGTAACTTGTAAAACACTTATATCAGCATAAAACAATGACTATTGACACATATATATGCACCGAATCATAAATAATCAACACGGAAACCCCTAACTTCTTTTAAAAAAAGCTTGATGCAGTGTCATTTGATCAGTATAATTGAGAGTCCTGTTCAGTCCTGGTTTCTGTGTGAACAATGCAGTGCCATCTCCTCCCATCAAGGGACTTCAGACCAATATCAAAAGCGATAGCTACGACCTGTACATCATCACTGGTGTGTCTAGTGTCCGCTAGAATAATATTTCACCAGGTGCAAACATATTTTTGTTGAGTTGTATCCTGGATGACCCCCAAAAGTTGTCACTTGACCCATACCATCCTAACACGAATGAATGAAATGGAATATTGATGGTCAGATATTGGTCAAGTCAGGGGAGGAGGAGCTTCCGAAAAGAATTCCTTCTGACAGCCAGATTGGTAAATTGTTTGCATGTTTTCCCAGACACTGCTTTTAAAATGGGTTTAGAGCCTGATAAAACGCCTGGATCTGTTGATAAAGGAGGAGATCGTTGAAAAGTATCGTACCTTCCCGTTTCAACAAATAGTGTCCTCTTGCACAACCAGGTGATATCATTGGTGTGTTAATTCTTTGGATGTTATCCCAGACCTTGTATCTCTATCAACAAGTAGACTTGTCCAAATGATGTTTGGGATATAATCCAGTTCATAGTAATGTAATAAGTTAGCCTTGCACCATCCATACTTCATGATAAGAAATAATTTGGCATATATTCATGTTTTTAGAGGATGGGTGGTTTTTTATGATTGTTACATTATTCAGATATTTTTCTTTCTTTAGCTTATCTTAATGTCCATGCCTGAATCATATGCATGGAAGTATCTTATTACGACTTCATCTTTTCTTTTGAAAAATCATATGGGAGAAGAAAAATGAATTTTTAGACGTAAAAACAGCCCAGACTTCAATCATTCTTCACCACACTCCACAAATGTAGAAATCATCGGTCACAATGGGAATAAGATGAAGACCCCGGAGGAAACAACCAATCATACTTCTGCTACCAGTTTGTCATTGCAGACTGTACCTCCTTTCCTGCTGTCAGAATCATTTTGCCCACGGCCAGGTAGAGCTGGCTGGATTATAATAATACCCAAAGCTTTGATGATATTCCATCTTCGCCCCCCTGGGCAACTGTGTAATTACCTGAAGACTTGGTATCTAGGAACCTGCAAAAACTGTGATGAAAGAGTGCCAATAAAATTTGCTATTCCTTTTTCTATTCCTGATAGACTGGTTGATATATTTTTAGATTATTATAATATAAATACAATTGCTTGCAACCATCCTGTCTATGTTATATTTGTAGATCTCTAAACCATGAGGCTGAGTTCATAAAACCAGCAATTGCTCTTTTATACTTTTAATTGTTTTTTGTTAGGAGTTTTTTCCCTTCTATTTCACCAATTTTGATAGAAGATTGCAGCTGGGATATGCCCTCTTGCTATATAGACCCATTAATCATTTCATTTCTCATAAGATGCTGAAGATGATCTCTTGACATGTAGACCTAAGATGGATCCAGTAAGGGGAGTGTCAGGCACTTTCTATACCCCTCTTAATCCCCTCTTAATCCCCTATCCCTCCTTTTTTTTATATAGCAGAGGTATAAATATTTACACTTGATATGATAGATAGACTACCTGATATGCTTGCAAGATATGCAAGGCCTATCTTGTGCATATTGATTGGAAGTGAAGAGGATGATGTAAGACTATGTGAGATAAGGTAAATGGGAGTGTCAAATAAAGCACCTCATCCAAGCGTATTCTGCAGCTTCTGAATATGAAAATGGATCCCTCTTTACCTTATATGGTCTGGAGATGTCGATATTCCTTTGATCCTTACTAGAATGATGTGTAAGAGTATAATTAGACACCTAGTCTCATCCAGAAAACCTACTGCAATGAAACATGGAAAGATATCGAATGTTGAGAATCATTCAAGTAATGTGTAAGACATGTTCATGGAAGACTTTGAAAGACTTAACTTCCCAGCAGCCGCATACTTAGTGCGAATCTTATCATTAGTCTAGAAAGCTACTCCAGACTCTTCAATCCTCTATATTTAGGATAGGAGCTTGATTGAAGGGTCGTAATCTAGAAGAGAGCGATTGATACCGACGAGTCTGCCAGCGCTTAGACCAGATTTCAGATTGACATCAGATCGTGAGTCATCAAACGAAAGATTCTTGAGGATTAACGCTTCCAGTCAGGATTGATGGAAGTTAAGTCAATGCAGTAGAAGTGACTTGACGTGAATGTATAGATTTATTTTTTAATCTGGTGTCAACGCTACAAGATTTATACAGCATTGCCCTGTATTGGGGCTAGACCTATCACGCCCTTACAGCCAAATCATTTGAAGCACATGCAGAAAAAAATTAGAGTCAAGAGCTGGTCTTTGAATGTGATTCAAAAAATTTGTACCCCTATATGGTACATGTAAACCTACAAGCATTAAGAGTCACATAATTGTATGCATTATATCAATCTGCAGTGTAATAAAGGGATGCTTTTTGAAGAGTTTGCACCAATGCTACACTTGCCCAGAATGTCTCCCTTTCTAAGCAAAATTGTGTTGCTCGAGTGACATTTCTTAGCCAGCCTTTAGACTAAAAGGCCGCAAGTATGTATCACATTGAACCCAGCATATCTTTTAATTTGTGATAAGAAACAGCTACCGGTAGTTTAAAAAGACAAGAAGATGATTGTATGAAGGTTGTTTTAAAAAATCTTCTTATCACCTGTACGTCATATTTAATTTGGTCATTTCTAACATGTACATGTGCTTCCTTGGATACAGTGATATGAGAAGAAAGACAGATCCTTTCCTGGACCTCATTCCTGCATGGTATAGAATAAGGTCATTGGGTAGTCAGACCTGCTTCCTAAAACAAGAGTCTCTCTTAAAATGATTTGTCATAACAGAAAGCATCTGTCTTCGAATGGAACAAGACTGTGAATATGGATTGTGATTGTATGAATGTCGTGAATATGGATTGTGATTGTATGAATGTCATATGCACTGCTTCAAAAATATGAATATAGTGGTCTAGAATCCCCTTCTCATTAGAATTGTAATTTCTAACAATTTCCTACCAACAAAATATATATACTTTGGAGCACAAGTTCGTTTCTAATTATGCCATCGACATTGGATGATTGTACAAGTTGAAAGGAGAGCTACGTGTGAATCTTTGTTTCCATGATGATACCTCAATCACACCGCCAAACCAACTTATTTTAAGCCATTGGGGGTGAAGTGAAGTTTGTCCGATCTGTATACTGTCCCTATTTTAACGTTTTAAAAAGTGATTGTTCTTTTTTTTGATGGATAAAGCACCAGTCCTTACTGCTATGTATTACATGTGTTAGTAGACTTGCTAAAATTTTGTATACTATTAAAGAAAAATCATTACCACAAGTTGTAAGGGTACACTAATTCTGTACTAGAAATTACGTGTTGTGATTTTTTAGTAGACATGATATAACCTACAAAGTGTGAATAACATGAGTGATATTATAATGCACCATTCTGAAGAATCGAGTTGGGCAACACTGAGGAGCACATGCACATGCAGTACAGGCATCATCCTTTTTACCACCCACCCCCCCCCTCCACCCTGACTTGAATTTTAATGAGCTACAGTGAGCTAATTGCATGGTCAGGTATACATCTTTCTTGCACCTCTGCAAATTGACTGTCTTGTTTGGGTGACACACAATTGACACTGAACTGTTTGGATGTGACCATAAGGTGAAGTTTTTAATCACACTTGTGAAAATAAACTTGACTCATTTTTATGACTATGAACATATCTAACAAGGGGCTTTATTTGCTGGGTACAGACTGTGTAATCCAGAAGGAATCCATCAGTGACTTTAACAAAAAAGGAATGTAGGGAGCAATATTGTAACCATGTGTCTTCATTTATGAAACCCTGAAAGTTTGGTATTTTAATAAACAGCTTGTAAAGGTGGTCCATCCATAGTATGCCCCATTGGTCCATCCATAGTATGCCACATTGGTCCATCCAAAGTATGCCCCATTGGTCCCACCATAGTATGCCCCATTGGTCCCATCATAGTATGCCCCATTGGTCCCATCATAGTATGCCCCATTGGTCCCACCATAGTATGCCCCATTGGTCCCATCATAGTATGCCCCATTGGTCCCATCATAGTATGCCCCATTGGTCCCATCATAGTATGCCCCATTGGTCCCATCATAGTATGCCCCATTGGTCCCATCATAGTATGCCCCATTGGTCCCATCATAGTATGCCCCATTGGTCCCATCATAGTATGCCCCATTGGTCCCATCATAGTATGCCCCATTGGTCCCATCATAGTATGCCCCATTGGTCCCATCATAGTATGCCCCATTGGTCCCATCATAGTATGCCCCATTGGTCCCATCATAGTATGCCCCATTGGTCCCATCATAGTATGCCCCATTGGTCCCATCATAGTATGCCCCATTGGTCCCATCATAGTATGCCCCATTGGTCCCATCATAGTATGCCCCATTGGTCCCATCATAGTATGCCCCATTGGTCCCACCATAGTATGCCCCATTGGTCCCATCATAGTATGCCCCATAGGTCCCACCATAGTATGCCCCATTGGTCCCATCATAGTATGCCCCATTGGTCCCATCATAGTATGTCCCATTGGTCCCACCATAGTATGCCCCATTGATCCATCCATAGTATGCCCCATTGATCCATCCATAGTATGCCCCAATTGTCCCACATTGTACAGGGTTATGGTTGGGTTGAATTAAAGACTGATTTAATGAAGGAATACATGTATACCACCATAATGCATTAATTGCTAGAGATTCTTTATTGTGTCAAAAACTGAAGACTTTAAGGCAAGGGCCTAGTTTAAAACAAGTGTTATTAAAGACAGACCAATATATCAAATTATCTGATGTGAAAGTAGTTATTAATAACTCTCTCCCTCTCCCTCTCTTTTTTCACTCCCCTCTCCCACCCTTTCCCTCTCCCTCTCCCTCTCCCAGTAACATCATATATAGTTTATTCACCCTGCACACTGTTTTGAAGTACATTATTATTTTGCTTGGATTAATGGGTTGTTAAAATTGATGTCACTCTACATTGTATTTAACTTTAAAACTTTTAATCTTGAGCTCTGGTATGAGAATCATATTTTGAGAGAAAAATGCTATGATTTATTCTGGATTGTTTATCCTGCAGTAGGTTGGTTGGTTGAACCAGTGAACTAAAAACAAACGCACACAAACTTACTGGGCATCATCTTCAATAAAAACCACAACTCCCATTTGCACATAGTGACCTGTGTTAAGCGTGTGGTGTCGGGCCTACTTACCTGGATTTCCATATCTTGCTATGCTCATGCCACTATACGATTTCTACCAAAAGTGTTTATTGATTTGTAATCTTGAACATACATTGTAAGTTTTGTTGGATTCTGTGAGAATTTATTTGCTATATTTACCAGAACTCGATTTTATCTTAAGAATTAAAGTTATATATCTATAGTTATTCTAGTGACACTCAGGTCCTTGAACCTGAAATATAGTTGTTTATACTATTTGCAGTTATATGTTAATATTTCAGACACAATAGAAATATATATTTGGGGGCTGGTCAATAAATGACAAACTTGTGAAAAATACCTTTCAATATTTAGATAGAAAAAAGTGAATTGAAAATGGGTATGTGTGGGTTTAGGAAAATAGAATAGAGGGAGGAAAAAAGATATTTGTTAAACTTTCTAAATGATATCCAGTATTCTACTTAGCTTTCTCCGCTGTACATTGTAAGTTTCTCTTGCAGAGGAAGCTCGAGCAATTCTGTGAAATGTGTCCTACATGACAGCAGAAGTGTCTAATTCATTTGATTTAATCCCAAAATGAAGAAGCTCTAGGTAGGACCAGGCAGTGGTCATATTCCAGAGAAGTTTCACTTTTGGGTGACATTTTTTAATGAAGTGGGTAAATGATGTATGGCCCAAGTGCATGTCCTACAAACAGATTTTTAAATAAAATTGCCCATAAACAGGAGCCAAAGACCTGTAATGTCTGCCTCCCCCTATAAAAAGAGCAAACATTTTCAAGCTATCAATTGATTTTGATACTCTGATTATTTCATCACTAGTTCAGCAAACTGGTGTAACCCCACTGCTTACATGTAAGAATTTGCTCATTCGTCAGTTCACAAAATCATCAACGATTTAAACAAGTAAGCAATAAATCCAACCCTTTCTGTCTGCTTTAATTGTCTGCTATTACAAACCTTGTGGTATGGGTTCACAGATGTAAGAGAGAGTAAAACGTGTGGGTTTGTTGTCTTTTGTGTAGGCTTTTAATGGACTCCCAGGTGTATATTTTTCCAACTGTCTCTTTTTTGTGCAGGGACACCTTTTCATTTTGTAATGTGCAAAACATTAAATGTTTCAGCATGGTGGTGTTGTTATTGTAAGTGAACTATCTCCTGGTTTCCTGAAACAAATGTGAGGATTGACTGAGTGGGTATCTCAGCAGGCTGGTGGCTGTGGATCAAGGCTCATTGCTAGGGTAACCAAACATTTGTTTTACCTAGCTAGGTTCTATGATACATATGCTTCAATGGAAAATTGCTCTGCCATCGATTTTTCTCTTCTATCGCCACAATCTTAACTTCAACCTTGGACCATACATGTTACTTGAACCCTAAGCCTAACCTAGAACCCAATGTTAACCCTAACCCCACATCTTTAATGAAATGAAGCTGGGTGCAAATGTTTGTGGATCAAATGCTGGATCAAATGCTGGATCATCATGACTGCTCACATCATCATGACTGCTCACAAGGCCTCAGAGACTGCTGCAGTAGTCTGGAACTACATATCATATTGATATATTTTGTGGCTTGACTTTAATACTTGAAGGTGGTCAGAGATACCACTTTAATTTCTCATACTACCAAACCAACTCCACATGGAATCCAAACTGACCGCTTCTTGGCCACGTTTATAATGTACTAGAGGTAAAGGGTTAAAGTCTTGAATATCATTTTTGAATGAAGGATTTTTTAAATAGGACCTATCCTCTATGATTCCTTTAAAAACATGGAGAGTTGGAATTTCAGTTATATCAACAAACATGTTGTTAAGTTATCAGTTCAACTGTAGGCCTCAAAAGAATATAATATTCTCCCTTTTTGTTGATAATGAAATTACTTTAATTGAAAGAAAAGTTTTCTCAAAAATATTTATCCTGAAATTCAGTCTGATGTATTGTGGAATTCTTTGAAATTATACACTGTATGAAACATTGAAACTATGGACAGCAGCCGATGAGTCTCAATTTATACTTTCAATGAATTGTAAAAAGTATGACGTGTCCAAATTATTATGATACTAGAAACTTAGACTTCCCGTATGACCTGTTCAAGTATTGAACGCATTAACTCTCTCATGCTATCAACCCAAAGTACAGGTACACTTGTAATTAAAGGTCAACTCATACCCACATGAATGTAATTACATTAACCATAGACATGGAAACTAGGTGTATTTTAAAGACAAAACGGTGAGGCCACTTTGCATTTGATTGCATACTGGTGGTTGGATTGTTTGGGGGATTGTTTGTTAATTTTTTTAATTAATTTATTTGTTTTGTCTTGTTTTGTTTGTTTGTTTGTTTGTTTTGTTTGTTTGTTTGTTTGTTTTTTGGGGGGTCCCCAAACAAACATGAATGTGATTACATTAGTCATAGATATGGATAGTATGTATTATAAAGGACAAAAAGGGCATTTTGTTTTTGTTTTTGTAGCTTAGTGGTGGTTATGTTTCTTCTTGGGGACAGGGGGGGGGGATCCTTTAACAAACATGAATAATGATAGGTGGGCCTATTAGCTTGAATTCAAAAGTCAACAGAGACACTTATTGGTTGCATTATCATCTCAGCACTTTGTCACGGCTAGCAATCTGTCTAGCTACAGGACACTTGACATTCTCAGCAGAGAGCAATGATGATACACATTGAAGGTTGCCATGGTTTCACTTTGTTTTATAATTCATATTTGTCGTGGTAATGTGTTATATTCGCACAATTGTTATATTATGCCTTGGTCTCATTTGCTTTGGCTAGGATATGGCGGCCATAGGTCCCCAAAATCAAGAGATTTCTGCGTCAGCTGCAGAGGTTCTGCCGTGGCCCCCAGGGTCACCCTAGGGCGTATCCCTATCTTTGCAGACTTTATGGGTCGCCATGGAATTATGACGCAGAGTTTTAGCCTTTTTCATTTCTATGTTTGCCGTAGTAATTAGACAATAATGGACACCTTAGCCATGCTGTAGAGCGTTTCCATGGCGACCTTATGTCAGGCATACGGTCGCCTTGCGGCTACTTTGCACTTGCCTTAGTATTTGTCAAAAACTGTACCGCTGCCGCAGGGACGCCCCAAGGCAACCGTGTGTCTTCATCACTTGAAAAAGGCCGTACTTCAGCCGCAGGTTTTCTGTCTCCACAAATTTCAAAACAGAAAGTCACTTGTATAGCAATTTTATTTCCCTGTAAAATGCCTGTACAAAATTGGAGCTAAGTAAGCAGTTGCAAACAATGAAATTTACATCATTTCTGTATGATCACAATGTTTCAAGGATTTCTATAGTTGCACAGTTTGAGATTGTTTTGTGTGATCATAGACAATAGCAATCATATAAATCTGGATTTATATAGCGCTTAATATGAAGTACCATCTCTTAGTGCTTTACAGATATTAGCATTACTTGGTCATCAGATTTATCCATTCATAGTGTGCACTACCATATAGTCGCAGTGAAATTTTATGGTAATTGCTATTACAAAGGCTTTCAATTTCATCATCCTTCCAGGTCCCCATTTCTCTCCTGGGTATGGAGTGGCAAATATAGATAAATGCCTTGCCAAAAGACATTAGTGCCATTTCCAGTCAATTGCTCAAACCACTCTACTACAACACCTCTACCTCTGGAACTGCCTATAAATGTGTCAATTAAATGAATGAGGGATTTTTTTGTTTACAACCCTATGTTCCATGAGAAAATTAAAGGTAAAGACCTGTTATGGTCATGCAATTGCATTGTGAAGGAAACGTTGTGGAATCTATCAGAAAAGGTTGATCATCTAGCACATAAGTATTGGTGTGTACTGCAAGGTTCTGGAATCATCAAAATGATAAGAAATTTGGCCCTGTCTTCGTAAAGTTACAAGCACTGTACACAGAAAGATGTATATGGGACCTATATGCACACGTGCGTGACACACGCTTTCATCTCTCACAAACCATAGATAAACTAATTTACCAAATATATCAATTAGTAGGCGGTTTCCCAGCAAAATTGTTATTATCATGTGATTGGTAATAAGAGCTTCCATTTCATTTTTTTTAAATTGGGGCATTTCCAATACTGGTCTTTACCTTTAATGCTAGGATTTTCATTGAATCAGTCTATCAAAATGTGTCACGTCTAGACCATTAATCAAGCCAGTATATTCCAATTAGAGTAGCTTCACAGCTTTGGTTGTTGCTTGCATGCCTTAGAAACTGAGAAATCATTCAGTAGATAAGGAACAATTGTGGAACTCACTGCCGCTTCTTCAGGATATTTATTACTTTAAGTAGACAAATCTCTAGAGGCACTGCAAGTTGCATTAATAGCAACTGAATTAACAGGTTATTAGTGAATTTGTGTTTCTTTCATGTGTGATGTAGCGATAACAGCATTACACAGCATTATTTTTCAACATGAGCATTTCATACTTCAAAGCATGCCATTAATTAGTTACAAATATGAAAACACAAATGTGAAGTTGGTTACAACTAATAAAATTAGGTAGAAGAATAGAAATATTTCAATATCTTTATTCTTGGGTGAAATTGCAGACTTTTCGAGATTGACGGTGCAGGTACCTAGTCGGTCATGGAATGATCAAATCACAGGAATAGAACGACTAGGCCAGCAATCCGTCTTTTGGATCATGACAATTTCGACAGGTCATATAACAGTCAAACAGGGCTGCGTCTCATGAAACCATCATAAGTACAAGTTCAGCAACATCCCATTGAAATGCATGTATTAAGTTTAACACACGTTTCAATAGGATGTTGCTGAACTTGTACTTATGACGGTTTCGTGAAACGCAGCCCAGATTATCTCTGGCTTGCAACATTGATGTCATTATACACTTTACATGACATGGCTCTTCACGTTTAATGTTCCTTGTCTTCCTGATTGCCAGGATGTAATTCATTCCCAAGTAGATAGGTCTAGTCTTAGAAAATTACACTGGTGACAGGGTCATAAATCTTTCACTCAAGTTTTTCTGATTATTATGACTGTTGTGACAAGTTGATGAACATGTCAGTTGACGCCACTTTTCCTTGTCTGTTCTTTGATGATTTTCTCACCAATCATCTTGTTTTTATACTGGAACAGAGGGCGAATTTATTTATATGTCAGGGTCAACTCTGACAGTTTCTTGAAAGAAACTTTCTGCTCCTCTTGATGTCAAAAAGTATTTATTGGTTGTAATACAAAAGGAGACAGGATTGAGAGCTGTTAAGTTATGAACATCATGTACAGCCCTAAGTTATTCCTGTATTTCCTTGATACATTGTTTTATATTGAACAATATATTAATCTATTTAATTGCCAGTGGAAATATAATATTGGTCATGTTCTCTGTTGCATCAAATCTGTTTTAAAGAAAATCAAATTAAGCAGCAATGATTGCCAGATTTGTGACAGGAAAAAAATTCAACTCAAATATTTAAGAATGCAATTTGAGTGAAATAGTTTATATCAAAATGTGAATACATAAATGTGGAGGTATTGCACTGCCAAAAATATTACACACATCTTGAGTTATTTTTAATTGTAGATTTAAATTGATTTAGTTTATGAAATAAATTGATAATGCTAAATTGTTAAAAGTGATAAAGTTGATATTTCTGTTCTAAAGAGTATGGGGACACTGTTTGATTGTTGCAAATAAAGTAAAAACAGTTAATTAGGAATTAAGGAAAGAAAAAATTATTCAAATTTTGCTGATTGTGCATAAATCACAATTATTGAGTGAAGGGTTTACACAGAGGTCAAGATGGAGTGATATAGCTCTGCCTTTATGTATTCCTATTAATGACAGACTTGACAATGACATCTGAAAGTTCTTATTAATCTCCTTTGTGTCTTAGGGTTAACTAGAGTTTAACATCACTACACTGCCTCCCTTTTCATTCCTAAAGCTCCTAATAAGGTTTATTTAATGTAGAATTCATTGATGGAGGGATGGGAAAGTAGGATTAAGAAGTTACCAGCAATGAATTCTACATTAAATAAACCTTATTAGGAGCTTTGGTAGGATAAAGTAAAAATTAGGTTGTGGCTATCATTCTCTTCCAAAAGAGTATAGCTGTCACCAAAATACAGAGAGAGGGCAGTCCAAATTCAGCTTGATATAACAAGGAAACAGCATGAAGTAATTATGATACCGTGCCTAATTATTTATGAAACGGCAAAGATTACCATTGAAATGTCAACTTCATTCTATTGCCATAATTTGACCTAATTTAATGAGATGATATTCTGAAGGATTCTCTTTTCTGATCTTTTCCTTCATGATAACAAGTGAAGAGTTCCAGTACTTTAGGTAATATAGATTGAAAAGCTTGTGGAACCTAACAAATTATCTGTCTCTTTTAAGGCTACACATTGTTGAACTTTTGTTTTGATATAGAGTGGAACTTTCTTGGGGTCATATGACTGCTTGACCTTAAAGGAGATCATAACTTAACCCTCTGTTGCTGTATTTTTGGAGGAATTTTTAAAATAAATTTCCCATTGCGGCCATATTAAGGCATTATTGAACTATTTGAAAGTTGAAACCTTTCAGGTTGTTCAAATTATGCTTCTTGGAAATCAGAGCTATGAGGGGGGAAACAAATCATAATTGCCACTTATTTGGTTCTTCTTCTCTATGCTAAGAGCCAGAAAAATGTTGACTCTGTATTCAAGTTAATGAGTTAACATCCTTTTGGCTATGAGCACGCGATTTTTTCTTATTTATGGATTATTTTTATGGATTATTAAATTTAGAGTTAAATAGACCTTTTGTAGTGCTTACACCTTATTTGCAATGAGACACAAGGATAAATCTAAGTGCATTTGACCTATAGATAATAGTCAAAGGTTAGTATTCCTAGAAAGGAAGCCTGCTAGACCTGTTATGTGTCATTGACCATTCATTAGTTAATTAGACAGATTTCTAGGAGAGGGGTAGCCTCTTGTGGTTTCTTGGGTAATTGTACAATGGCATTTTTTGTTATTGTTTTGCTAGAATAATCTTTCAATGCTGTTGCTATGACTGTAACTTATCCATCTTGTTGTTTGTCAGGTTATTTGGCCTTTCAAAAACGTTATCTACCCAGGAAAAGATCTTTTTTTGCATTGAATGCAAAAGGCTTTTATTTGATCAGACTCATACACAAAACAGTAACATTCTATTTGCCTATACTCTCGATGTGCCCCCAATTTCCCCCACCCCCTCTCTCTCTCTCTTAATGATTGGTGTGTAATTGGGTATTTCATCAATTTTTGTATTGACTATCTTTTTTTACAATGTTTGACCCTTTTTTCTGTTAAAGAAAGATCTCTTCCGGGCATATCAAATCCTGGGTGTAGAATCTTCATTCCCAGGCAGGTTTTTGTTTCCCACTGCATCAAAGAGGTTAATAATTTCTACAGAGCTGCTTTGTTTTGAGATGGTCATTGGTCAGGAGATGGTCATTGGTCAGCCTGTCAGGAATGTTGTCATGATAACCAATCATGCTTACATAGAGTCGGTTATCTTCTGAAGATACTTCCAAGGAATTACCATGTCCACAAACAAAACTGTCTGGAGAGATAGTTACAGGATGCCTGCATCTTATTAAGCATCTACAGGATGAAATGCGCAAATGGTATGACCTCATTGATGTCATACAGATTATATTAGACATTTGAAATGAAACACAATGTGAGCACATTAATTGATAAAGGAAATAGTGGAGAGGTAACAGAGACATGTAGATAGTTTATTTCATTGAACTTTGTAAAGGCCTGACATGGTCAATGGCATATTGTATCTGAGACACTTCTTATCACTTAAAAAACAATTAAAGATGCGGTTTGTCATTATCTCTACCCCCTAATCATAGTGCCTGCACAATGTACATTGCCCCAGTAAATAAGTTGAACAGATTTCATCGTCTTTGTCATGTATGACTCTTCTTAATCTATTAAGTTATTACTTAATTTTACACATGTCGAAACATTGATGATCACGTCTGGCAATATATATTTGCACAAAAAATTAAAAAATTTATATGCTTTGTACAACCTGTAATCTTTAGGCTTTTATTTTTCACCTGGTAGAAGAAGCATTAGTTCAGAATTGTCAGTATGATGATAATTATACATTATTTGTCTCGAGTATCCATTGAGTTAGGGTAATACAAATATGATTTTACTGTTTTGCTCTCCATGCTACCAGCATAAATATTCTGTAGTGTGTAACCATTTACTGCCCAGTTATGGACACGTAATAAAGGCTCTTTTAAGGCTGAAGGAAGGAAACTTGTCAGGCAACATAAGGGGATACAATGATGAGCACAAGCAGTGAATCAGATGAGGGAGGGGTCTAGAAAGGAGCCCTAGCTTACCCCTCAATGTTCCAAAAAAAATATCTACATTGGTGTGAGAAATAATGTCTCCTTAAGGCATCTTTGTGTGGGGACTGGTTGTATGGTACAACATAATATAAAAATTATCTGAGGGTTACAAGGCCAGGGGTCCTAGGTCCATGATAAGATCGACAGCCCACAAGACTAATCTATCGTTCTCATGGACCTTCTGACAACCTGTCTAAAGGTTCATAAGGCTGATTCTGTCTGTCAGTTGGGATATACCAATAGAATCTGGAGTAAGTTGTAATTGTATATGAAAGTGTATTTTTTCCATTATATTTCCATTATATTTTCTCCACTTATTACTTGCAAAGTTTTGATTTTGTGAATAAACTTCAGAGCAAAGAAGTGAGAAAATAGAACCCTATCAAAAGTATAAGACACCCTTCTCTTTGTAATTATTGGTCAGTTCCTTGGTCTGTATCTGTACTTTTCTGAGATCATCCATGGTGTAGCTAGCAGCCGGACAATCAGGGCTCATGTCTCTCAATAGCTTTAATCTCACAAGTCTAGTAGAGCCAAATGTTTGAACATCTGCCTGTATGATGGCCATTTAAACCCTGTTCATATTAGAGACAGAAGAAAATTAAATCCAGATTAAGTCTGGACTTATTATAGTCCAAACTCCTGAGCTTATTTGAATGCTATCACCAGCTCCCGATCCACACTTGATGTGGACTTTTTGACCCGCCTCAAGACTAGGATCGAGTCCATATTTAGTCTTGTCCGGAAGTTGATTCCTCGTTATATAAATGCTATCTATAATATTCAATGTGGAGCGAGATACCTCTTGATGGGTTTGCTCTGTATTTTCTGACAAGATCGTGGGGATAATATCAGACATCATGGTATTATTAGACATGCTATGTGCTCAATATGATGCATTCTAACTACTATCAAGTGGGTAGCCATCGCTCTCGAATAAGTCGGGACTTAGTTCTCTTCGGCAGTGAATATGAAAGGGGTAATGATGCACTCTAACTCTGTCAAGTTGGTAGCCATCGCTCCAGACTAAGTCCGGACTCGGTTCTCTTCGGCAGTGAATATGTCAGCGGTATTGGAATGGTGTCATCTTTCTTGTCTACTCCCATATGTCCCAATTATCATACCTTGGCTTTCTAATGTTTCTTTCAGGAGTGATCTTCTGGTGTTTCATCATGACTCATGAATTGTTCTGATTCAAAACATTAAGTGCATGAATGGAGGAAGCCAGGATGACTATTTAATTTAGTATTTCTTGTATGTTTGTATATGTGTGTGTGGGGGGGGGGATATGCATGTGTGCTTGCATCAGGAGCTGTGCTTTTTCTATCGAGCCATTTGATATGCTTATTTAAACAAAACAAACAAAAATAAAGCAAAGTTTTCATTATAGAATTAAATCTTATTATTGCCCTTCATATGGTAGCTTAATTTGGCTGCAGGGTCAACACTTTAAAAAGTTACTCTAATTTCAAACTATATTTGGAGATTCCATGAAACTTGTTTTGTTAATATTGGACAGTAATTAATACTCGCTGGCAATCACGTGAAATTTAGGTCGCCAAATTTATCTTGTCCTTCGTGACATCTTTTCAGAGCATTTACACTAGCAGTATTGTGTTTCCATGGTAACTTGATAGGAAAGAGTCCTGTGGTGCCCAAGGATCCTACAGGGGCCTTTCCTTGCTTAGAAAGGTCAAGGGTTCAACTCTGGCTACAAACTCGTTATCTCTGTCCCTCTCCGGTTATATCTGTACCTCTTTCCTGCCATCTTTTTTTCACGTCAATTCTCCGTATCTGGGAGGGCAGTGAGTAGGACTATCTCTGGTAGCAATCATATGTAATTGGAGTAGACCCAGTTCCTGTCCGGCAAATTATCATATTGGGCAATGAAGGATTGATATGGAGATAAGCCCGATGTACACCCACGAATTATTCTCCGGAATCTACTCCAGACAATTGAGTGATATGTCTCCTCAGTGGATAGGGTTTGTGAATTTCAAAATGGTGTTGAAATTCTAAAAAACATATTTCAAATCCCTTCCGTATGTTAAATCTGACTTTGATCGCTATATATCAAGGTGTAGTCTTAATTATCTAAAGATAAAGCTGAAAATGGGATAGGATTAATCTGATGGTATGAGGGAATGATTAACATTTGAATTTTTTTTGTGTGTGTGAAAAAAGAACTGTCAATATAAATTGATTGACTTAGTGCCAAAGCTAATTGATTATGTAAGCGGAACAAGCATTGCAGCAAGATTGAACTTTCCCTTTTTACTCTGTCACCCAGCTCATACACAGACCTACATGTATAATAAATGCTGTAGGAAATGTGGACATGCAGAGATATCCATATTTCCACATTCTGCCCTTTGCTCTATGATATATCGTGTTATAATCAAAAGGTATAATTTGAGTTTTTTATATGAAAAGGGGGAAACAATTCTTGTTTTATTGTAGAGCTCAAGATATCCATAAAAACAAACACTAAGTGAATTATTTCCTTTTGAAATATTAATTGTTTACAATGATAGTACTTGGTGTTTGACAATCACTCTTCTAATATTTCAAAAATGGTTTACTCACAATACAACCTTAAAAGAAGACTTTAACAAAACATTGAACATTACCTTTAANCATCTTTCTGTGTACAGTGTTTGTAACTTTACCAAATTTCTTATCATTTTGATGATTCCAGAACCTTGCAATACACGCTAATTCTTATATGCTAGATGATCAACCTTTTCTGGTCGATTCCACACCGTTTCTTTCACAAAGCAATCGCATGACCAGAACTCAACTTCATCAGGGAGTTCCAATCCCAACTCTTCGGAAGAACCTATCATGACATGCTCAACATTAAATGGACTCACTTTTTTTCCATGTTTACCTACACACCCACACCCACCCACCCACCCACTCCCATCCCTCCATTTCATGGATGGGGGCTATAAGTGCACCTTTGTTGCCCTTTCTCTACCCACAGATAATCAGAACAAGGTGCCTTACGTAGAAGATAGTAATGTTACCAAGGTCTTGCTGGGGACTTTGGGGAATAGTGGAAAATGGAAATGAAATGAATTGAATTCCATTGTAACCTCACCATGGATAACTATCAAAATATCTTGTACTTAGCCACAAAAGTGTCATACTAGAAAGATTTGAGTATCAAGTTGAAGACTTGGGGTTGTCAACCCAATTTGCGCATAATTGTGTTGGTCTAGATTCCTTTATTCGCTGCAAAATTAATGGTGTAAGTGACACATAATTGTATTTGATATAAGAAATGAGTTCCACAGAGATTTGCATGAAAATATATCTGAACGATAATAGATGTTAATCATATTATTTGCACCCTGTCAGGTTTTTAAAATATTCTTTTGAATTTCTGAAAGAGAGATGCTTTTTTTCTAGTGCAGAAAATGAAATAAAAGAACCTACGAAACAGGAAGTTTTCACACATTGCCATATTCTAGCAAGATTTATCATTGATCCAAAATTGGCATCTAAAAATAAACAAGATATGCAAGTCATGTCTCTTTCCTCTTTTGATTCGTAATGAGAGAAACTATAGTAACACATCTGGTTTCCCTCTCCACAAACACATCTAGGCCTACACTTTCTCCATTATAAAGATAGAGAAAGATGCAAAAATATGGAGAATTCACCCACCTCCAGACCTCATTACCCTGACATAAAAATTGTCATTGTATCATCACCGCCACCTCCTTGGCATAATGCCATTTTCCAAAACCTGATGGCTTGGGTATGTATATCGATTAATCAGTTGGATATATTAATTATCTATTAATATGATATCACAACTATCCCCTTGGCATTGTGCCACTAGCTTACAGCTTGGTAGCGTGATTTTATAACTGGTTGATGTGAATGGGTTGTCAAAAAAAAAATTGCTCAATGTCATAGGCATCAACATGTGAAATATATACATATCTTCCACACATTGATTTATAATTAATGAACGAATGATGGAGGAATAATAGATTCTGATGTGAATTGTGCATACTTTGTATGAGATTGTGACATAAAGAAATGACTGAATGAGTTACTGACTGAGACAAGTTGAAGTTGAGGGTAAAGTAAAAATGATAAAATGCAAAAGCTGTTCATCATCTGGTTTCTTGGCTCAATATTAATGGGATAGATACAGAACTTGAGAGGAAGTCCAATCAGAGACTTTTAATCTAGATCCTCAATGACTAGATACAACACATGACATAAACCTATCCACCACCAAAAGAACCTTTCTGACCATCCACAGGTGTCTGACTGACTGTAATCCTACCTGTCTGCTCTCCTAATATCCGACGTTGGAACAGGTACCCCTCATCCCCCTTGTTCAATTGTAAAAATAGATCAGTAGTCTCCGAAAAGTTGCATTGTTTCTTTCTGTGACCAGTAATCATGATATGGTGACTGGCCATGCACTTGTGTGCCAGCGGGTTGCTTGGTTCATAAGTTCAAGGCAATGCTCTGTCTATTCTGTTCCGTCTGTTTCGTGAAAAGGGATGATATGGATAATATAATTATATTGTTTGAAGACAATCTGATGTTGATAAAAAATGTCTGCTGAGATCTAGGAGGGCGATAAGTCATATCATTTGACATAGAGTTGTGCCCTTCTGGCTCTAAAACTACAACAAAAATAAAGATTACATACTTGATGTCCATCAATAAACTTCTATTTATAATCTCAATCATTTCTAAAGAAGGTTGATGCCATAGATATGAATGACACCAGACAATCAGGAGTACTTTCGATTGAAATTGATATTCAAGGTTTAAAAGGATATGCGATACAGGAACTGTCAGCTCAAGACGATGGTTTCAGTGTCAAAACTTCAAGATTTTATTGTCAGTCATAGTGAGTCCATTGACAAGTTAGATGACTCTATTGTCAATCATCATAAATTAGATCTGTATGATTGAAGGCCTATACCATGTATCTAGATACACTCAGTCATACTCAGCTGAACAGTCCACAGGGAAGGAGGAATTATGAACAATCTCTAGGATTAAAAGGACAAGCATGATTGACACAGCACCCTTGATATTTACACGGTGAACTGTCCATCATTGGACACTGTTAGTGACGTCACCAATATCAATTTGGCAAAGGAATTTAGATACCATGTTTTACCAAAGAAGTATTTGTGATTGTTAACATAAGGCTTGTTACTTTTTCTTCTGGTCATAATTAACAATTTGGGGCAGTTGGTGATTCTTCTCAAATCAGACAAATGGAAAGAATGTATATCTACCCTAAAATTGAAAGAAATTATAATATGTTGTCTTTACATGGTTTGATCCTGTTTTATATCACTGTTTACTTTCCATCCCCTTCTATGCAGGTGCACTACCAGCCTTGCAGACTCAGGAAGATGAGCACCAGTTGATGGGCTCACCAGGGCATCTGGATACTCTGCATCACCAAGACGATGAAGAGGAGGAAGAGGGGGAGGATCTAAGCCAGGATACAGTCGAAGGAGATGAAGTCGTTAAAGGAGAGGTGATGGAAGAGGAAGTTGAAGCACCAGTGGAGAAGCAGCCAAAAGCAAGAGCTAGGAGAGGAAGGAGGAGTAGACATCGATGAAAGAGATTTTTTTAAGAATTTGGACTTTCCTGAATTTAAAGTGATGAGTTTCTCGTCTTGCTACTTAAGCCATCCAGGCTCAAGTTTCTCCTCAACTTCAGTTTGAGTGCATTTGTTTTACTGAAGGTCTCAGTATTCATGTAGTGTAGACTTTGATAGACCACTGCATAGTGTCATCCAGCTACCACCTAACTCTGATGAAAGAAAGAATTTACATGTTAGATGATATATGAATGATTAAAAATGTTTTAAAAAGTATCCTAAATAGTTAATATTGAAATCTAAAAATGAATAAAATGGAAAAACAGAAATCAAGGCTAGTGTGGGCCTTCCTGTAAGAGAAAAGGTCTAATCAGCTACAAAATGGAGATATTCCTTCTATTTTTGGAGCCAATTTACAGCATTCTGTCACTTTAAAAGTTTGAAAAACTACCTAATGCCCCTACTGTGTTTATTTGAATGGTTATGCAACCAGTCAGAGAGTATGTCATAAAAGACTTAACAATTCAGAAGGTTTCTTATGAAATACTGGTCTTCAGACATCCAAACAAAAAATTCCTTCTATTTCATTTTCCTGTAAAGAAAATACTGATTTTCAACCATTTGAATACTGAAATCACTTATTTGGAGCCAGAAGGGCATTAACTCTGTTTTAATTATATGGGCCAGTGTACGTCTGGCTCCAAATTAAATGAAATGATGTGGAAGTTGCCAGCTCTGGAAAGTTGAGTCCTGTACCACTTCACAAACTGGTTGACCAACAAAGATTTGGGCTTGCACTTTAATAGGGGCATTAGTCCCACATTAGTGGTGATCAGCTGCTCATATTTATTGTCATATTGATCCTCTCATCGGTTTTTTTTCTTCCTAGCACTCATGAATGGCTATTACTAGTAATACAAATAAGTAATATGCAAAATGTAATCTCAAGTATAGTTATATAAATTAAGGTAAAATAATGCATCTGGTTATTGATACAAATGATAGCTTTTTATGTTTTTGTGACTATGCTCAGCATTTCAAATGTTTCTTTTCCTTTTTCTATTTTTGTAAGGAAGACAAAGATGTGAAATGATCAGCCCATGAAACTGTTGTTATGAGACTGTGTATACTAGCTAAATTCATTTATCATTCCTATGTCAGTGGTTTAATGACTTTTTACACTCTGTGAGAGGATTTTCAGTATTGAGTGGTTATCATTCGGTATCAAGAGGATTTAATTTTATCAGTTTCATTAATTATAGATGTAACCAGGAGATGCAAGTCACTAGGGTGCTTTCTCAAACATGATGGAAGGCGAAGACGACGGTAATGTGAGCGAAAGTAGTGTTGATTTTCAAGACCGTACGTGGCCATGATAGCTTTCGTTCCCTAAACACGACGGAAGAGCTGTATCTCCGTAATTCTCTTGTCGTCTTTACTTCTCTTGCGTTTGCGAAAGCGCCCTACTAATAGTGCGTTAGGGACATTTTTATATGCTAGGTTGAGGAAAATCACAAATTATTTTTGAGTATTTTAGAGCAAAGTGATTACAAATTTCTAACATAATTGAAATACCTGTATAAATACATAAGATTCAGTATGAACCTCCATGATAATGGAATCAGTGCTTATTGATCTTGATAGATGTTAATGTTGCATTTACCAGACAGAACTTATACTTCAGACACCCCTTTCCTTGCTTTCATTTTGGAATGTCCTACTGCAGTTTGACTGAATCTTGGTATATTTTTAATGTACTGGCAGTTCATGCATAATAGAATCTTTTGGTATAAAATGAAGAACCAGATTTAATGATTTAGCAATTGATTATTTGTTGCACATATTTTGAATAAAGTGATTCAATTTGTTTGCATTGTATTGTATTTTGCAAAGAGGACTTTTCTTGGTATTAAATGAAAAAAAGTAATAAACGAAGATGTGCCAAGTCTTTCTGTTTCAGTATAGATCTATATTTCCTTTTCTCATATGCCTTTGTTCCTCAATGTATTTTACTGAACTGTAACACAAGCAGCCGACTAAAACATTCTCATAAATATATTGTAGGTTGTATGAGAAGAAATAAAAAGGACTACTATTTAAATGAGGTTAGATTTAGTGAAAGGATATCATCGAGTGGATCTGAACTTTTTTAAAAATTCAAATGGAGTTACTTGGTTTAGTTAGATAGAAAGCTTGTCCTCTCCCCAACAATATGGGGTTAAGTTAACTTTTGTTTTAAAAAATGATGGCATTTTAATATATAAAATGAATCATGTTTCAAAATGCTTATATGGACTAATTCAGTTTGTGTTCATTGGGTAAAGGGACACTTTCCAGAAAAGTCTGGTGCTAAATTTGACTTAACTTCCTAAAATTTCAACTTCCTCTGAAAAAAAAATGCAAAAGAAGAAGTTTCTCTCTCTCTCTCTCTCTCCCTTTCTCCATTTACATTTTTATTTTAGCAGGTTGTAGTAACACAGACTGGAAGGAAGGATGTTCAGTAATGAAATATTTGCAGACTTGGGATCTTATCCTCCTCATTAAACGTTTTGACGAAATGCCAGCAATCTAATTTAGGAAAACCGCAGTGTCGAACACACGTAAACCGTGGCTGTGTGGGCGTTTGGTTATGCTGGGTGAAAACAAATATAGCAGGAAGCATAATGATCTCTTGAAATTTAAATTGAGATGTCGTACATGGTTCTAGGACACCTAACCACCCCTGGACTTTTACCCCCAGATAATTACCCCCAGTCAACTACCCCCTAGGACAACACCCCCGGACAACTATCCTAGGAGGTAGTTGTCCTAGGGGGTATTCGTCCTAGAGGGTGGTTGCCCTAGGGCGTAGTTATCCTAGGGGGTTGTTGACTGGGGGTGGATGTCCGGATACGGTCATACATAGACTGGAAAAATTAAATTTTTAGTTGAAGTAATATAAGTTGCAAGTTGGATAATAGTTGGTGAGGACATTCAACAAGCATTCAGGGATGTGAAATATCAAGTGATACTGAGACAATAATACAGAAAGCGGATAGTTTGCTTTTATTCAAGTAGTCGAGAACCACTCTTGAAGGTCGTCAAGAGAAGTATGTAGTTGTGGCACCTTTAAGCAGTAAGGTACACATCCCAAGTTGCCTTTGCAATGTGCCTAAATGAGGCGTATGCTTACCACAACCATGACTATACAGCAAAAGGTGTAAAATGGCGAACACCCCCCCCCCCCACCCTCCCCCTTCCTCTGAACAAAAAGTAATAACTTGCTATGGATCTACATCACGTGGGGCCTTCCTGGAAATGCCTGCCCTTCCAGTCCTGGGAGGATTCCGCCGCCCCCTACTTTTCAGTTTA
>BEXV01000037.1:467979-478363 GCA_003118195.1 Hemicentrotus pulcherrimus | reverse complement strand
CCCCCCCCCCTCCCATGCAACATATTAAAAAAGGGTCGTTGCTTGTTACTAAAAGGAGCACCCAGCAGGTGTTGGACCAGGAGGCACAGGCTCGAAGGAGGACCAAGGAGGGGCTTGCGTCATTTAATTGTTTCACACACACACACACACACACACACACTCTCTCTCTCTCTCTCTCTCATTTTGTTGGCATTAAGTGGGGAGGGGTGCATTCAAACCTTAATAGTTAGCATATGATAGATAGATAGATAGATAAATGGTATTTATTGATTAATTTCCATGTATCGCAGTTGCAAGTAACTGAATTGTGCATGAATAAAACATTGATGGTGAAGACAATTTTACATTTCAAGAGATATCACAGTGACTAAATTGCACATGAGTAAATTGCTGGAAAAAGGCAAGTATACATTTCGGCGTGAGGGAGAGACCTGCCCCTATATGAATATTTAGAGGAGCCTTTGTCTTCACCTTTAAACAGGTTTTTAACAAATGTGAGCCTATCAAAGTTAATTTGTTGGCACGTTCGGATCCCCTAGACAAAGTTGGCTTCGCTTCTGATATGAGTCGTCAAATCTCATGAGGGATTTCTTAAATACTATCATATATACTTCCGAAATTGTAGAGTTGTTTATAACTTTGTTTCGTTGTCTGTTATGTTTCTCCTATTTTGTTTCCAAAGAAAAAAGTGCTGGTAAGAATAGCTATCCTCTACCGAGATGATGTCAAGAAATTGTGGTAACATGCTTGCTTGATAACATAAACATAGGTCTCCAATTAATGCAAAAACAATCTACATGTATATAAATTATATTTTTTCACATTTAGAAACGTTACTCTAAAATTTTAGACAGATGTACTCTATGGATTAAACAATAATACTAGTAACGTGGGACAATAGATATATGCCACAGCATGCTCGAGGACTAAATCTTGTTATCGATAGTTTTATTATAACGGCGTCACTGATGAAGTCTTTAAACGTTATTTCATACGATTTTAATCTTTTTTTATTAAAACAAAAAGTACAAGCAGTAGGTGTGTCCCCGGGGGTTAATAAAACTGTGCTTTCCTTGGTTAAGGAATATCTGGTATAATAAATCAGTCAATATCGCAGACTTGAAAACGAACCTCGCAGCGCAGTAAATCGGCTCTATTTCCTTAGTGGTTTCATCCCACCGCTTACAGATGGAAGTTTAAGTTTAAGTCCATGTGAGCAAAACTAGGTAAGGTAATTACATCTCAACGGGGTGTCAAGTTATTAGTAACAGTATCGCAGAAACACACATATGGGAACAAGTCGCCACCATACATACATCTGTCAATTAACAGCCGACCGATATCCATGCAAAAGGAAATTGTGAAACCGCATGGTAAATTAAACCAATATAATCGTTCCCCCCCCCTCCCACCCCCACCACCATATTTCGTGTACTTTTCAGTCGTTTCATTATGCTTTTTTTTTATTTTAAATAAGTGATTAAAAAAAAGCGCCTGCCTGGTAGGGAAATGATTTATTAGAATTTGTATTGTTGGAAGTGCGATTTGGGACCGGAGTAACTCATCTTTTTGGTGCAGAACCATTTCCTGATAAAATAATCCTGGAATAAATTGAAAAAGGGGAGATATTNGGTTCGTTCGAAAATGTACTTGGAACTTTTCAATGGATTCGTTACTTAACAAAATATGCAGGTTTATAGTTGTATCAGTGTTCACGTTTCATCGGCGGTCCGTATCATTGCGATTGATCTTGACCTTTGGTGACCCCTTGGGGTGATAATTTTAGGGTAAGTTCGAGTCATAATCTACCCAGACAAGTACTATGATTAAGGCCGCATATATGGAAGGTAATTTGGGGGTTCGAAATTCGGTTCCCACACAAGAAACGTGATCGTGAATTTTGATTATTTTGTTCTTTAAAAACATAACAAAGAACTTTTTGGAAGGTCACGACGTGACTTTAGGAAGGGCTTTGTGTAGTCATTAAATAAATTGATAATGAGGGTGGTGATTTGCTTATAGCATCAAAACAAGAGTAGCCAACAAATACTGCTTTGGTAACTGGTTCCCATGTTATAAATGCCGTGTAAATGAACAATAATTTTGTATTTGAAAACAAACTTATAAGGCAAGCATTAAAAAAAAACCTGCGTGGATGTTTACGAGCATCAGTGCTCTGTAAAAGAGACTCGTTTGTGTTGTATACAGGCTTGTTTGTTTACCGAATCAAGATCTCCCAAACTGATTAAATTGATGAGTGCATCAATTAAAATTGTCTTCACCATTATTGACTGTTATATGGTCATTATCATTTCTTTCAATCAATCAAAGGTTTTGATAATCGGATCAGCTTGGTTCGTATAATTGATGAATCATTGCACTGACCACCAGAGGTGTAGCGTGGGTCCCACCTTGCACTAAGGCGGGGCGGATTGGTGTCAGGGGGGCGCACTGGTGTCAGGGTGGGGGCACCGGGGAATGAAATGCGAAAGAACGAGGCCGTAGAGTGGATTGAAGGCGTGGAAGAAGTTCGTGCAATCGTCTTTGATGTTGCATCCCCTCTCCCTATCCCTTTTTTTCTCATGTTTCGCCATTTGATGAAGGGAGGGCGGATAAGGGGAGAGGGGGCCTGTATCTACACCAATGATGTTAATCGATTCCAGCTCATTGGCATATTAGAATGTCATCTAAATATCGTTCACGTCATATTGGTCAATCCGTCATCCATGCATTTTATTAGTATAAATTTAACCTACCTGACACTTCGTTGTTACGGGTCACATCATCTACCACCATCAAGGGCGGTGCCAGGATCCATTGTAAAACGGATTGCACATTTCCGAAAATGGATGCTTTTAGAAGTTAAACAAAAACAACGTAAAATGATAAGACGAAACTAAACATAAAGCATCGGATCTACACATGCTGTTCTCGTATAAAATCTTAAACGAGGGCATATTTACGTTTTGTGTACTTCGGTATCAACATGCTGTATTGAATTTTAAATGGGATGTATAGGTCTGTTGTGCCAAAAGAAAAAAAAACCTTTTAGGTTGACCTTAAATTTGGTAAATGAACTTTAATAATAAAATCTAACATTATATATGACGTAGTATGAAAACAAATATGCACATTTTTACTCTAACATTTATGAATATCATATTTCAAGATAAAACAAGAACACTTTTATAATTTCCGAGTATCTTCCATGTACCATGGAAGTAACAGCGTCTTCGATCAGACAGCCTATTTGTAATCTATTATCATCCATCTGTCATGCAGCCATCATTTTCATCGTCGTGGTTTGTATAATAAATACATGGCGTGTATACATGTAGATGGAGTCACGGTCCGCCAGCTGCTTGTGTTTGGACAGATATGGGAAAAGGTCTGGTTATAAACACAAACGTCAACATGCCATAGATAGTCGATCAGCTTGTATGCCATCCGCCAGAGTTAACCATCTACAGGGTAGTGTACAACGATATCGCTGACTTGGTATTAAATTGGTTGTTATAATTATGACATAAGGTGTATGCCTATATATTATATTCGTGCTGCATCAAATGCAGCCTATATAATGCTCTAAAGTTTTAAATCTCGAAATAATTTTTCTACAAATTACTTTAACAATAGGTGAAACATCTTGAATGCAATAGTATTCTCAGATAGGCAAATCTGCATTGATATGATTTCCAAATGTTGTATTAGAAGAAGAAGAAAAAAAAATCACTAATTGCAAAAATGTGTTTTAAAGCCCATGATGACGATGCGGTGACGATGATGATGGTGACCCACAGCACTTGTATGGCGCCATGCATGTATCTGTTTCGAACATTCAAAGGCGCCTGCTCCTCCAATAGTCATTGACTACACATTCGCACTCAAGAGTATCCAATCCTTCGGAAAAGTGGTCATTTTAACAAATGATGCGGCTGTAATAGACGTAAAGATCGAAGAAAATAATAGTAATAATAACATTGTGATGGTGATTAGTGATAAAGCTGATATAATAATTGCTTATAATGATTGTTTATTTTGCAATTGAATCCGATGTCCGATGTAATATTAATTACAATGCAAAGCGCTTAGAAACGTAGTAAACGCTATTCATAAAGGCCCATATTTCAGATTGATTTGTATTAAACGGAACAACAAAGCAATATATATTTATCTACATCTACACTAGATTTAAATTCAAACACTGGTTTAAAAAACATGAAGTGATAGTTGGGTAGCCTTTTCTCCTTTATGTGATATTCATGTCATTAATCATGGCAAAATTATCATTATTGACACAACCGAAAAAACAGCAGCTCTACGAATATAAACCATCATGTTTCAAAAATCTGCAAATTGGCCATCTGTCTCGGCGAAGACGAGATGTTCATTGACTGCGATGGCAACACCGACTCCTGCATACACATCTGGCTTTGTAAAATGATCTTTGAGATTATCATATCTGTCAGTTCAAAATGTTGCTGACGGTCAAGAAGTGAGAGATGTGAGTAATATCCCCGACAGTCTGCTAACTTTCACAGGATAACATGTTCTTAGTGACTTTATGTAAAAGAATATTGTCCCATCTTTCTTCTTACGGCATATATAAACTCTTGTATAAATCAAAACATTCGACGTAGCTGGTGTACATATGGCATTATTTTGTTGTAGAGAGAAGAAAAAATAAAGGTGCTCGATGACGACTTAGCGATTACCCTTCTCCCTATTTTGGGACGGTGTGGGGAGGGGATCACTTTAGGCAGTCAGTTGTAATGGTAACATTTTAATTACAATACATTTTCATAAACTTTTAGATAATGGCAAGCCGCACGCAAGAATTAATTAGTCAGTCAGTTGTAATAGTAACATTTTTAATTATAATATATTTTTATAAACATTTATATATATTGGCAAGCGGCGCAAGAATATACAACAGATAATTTATATAGGTCTGATAAAGGAGTTACCAAAATAACGGAATTTGTGAGCTATGGCTGACAAGCGCTTTAAAAATTAGTGTTTATCTTTACTTGCTATATATTCTAGTTCACAACTTTGCAATCGTTTTAATTAAGAGCATCTCCTTATTTGTCGACTAAAATCAAAGAATTCTGTCAATATTTTCGGATAACACTGTTATCATTACTGCTCGCATAATTATGATGGTACGCTTTTTAACTCCATCGAGATGTTTACCTCCCTTGCCCTCAATGTCCTGCAACTGTTAGAATTACATATGATTCCATCATGGCCTCACTTGCACAACGGATGTTTTCCTAACTCATCTTGCTTCCCAAAAGGCACGTCCATGACCTTGAAACTTCGAAAGTAAAGTGCAAGGAGGTCTGATACAAATGGAGGGAGAGGAGGAGGGGGGAGGGGATGGGGGCTTGAAGCCACAGGAGGAAGCGATCACTTTGCATTAGATCACCCCGGAGACCAAGCACGGTGCACGGTTAACTCGGCGGTGATCGCTAACAATCAGGGATAATATAAAGCAGATATTTTCACCTGTACCATGCATACCTACGCCTCCGCAAAAATTACAGGGATCCACGCCGATAAAGAGAGCGATAACCATGCATTCAAAACAGTTCAAACTTAAAACCCAAAATTTCAAAGTTTATCATGATCAAATAGGGGCGTCGCTAGAGAAATATTGAAATGGGGAGAAGTGGTTTGACAAAATTTGTCGACGGGGTCGCTGACATAAATTAAGAGTCATCTCTATGCGTGAAATTGTCTGAAAGTTATTTTCATAAGTACCGGTAATATTAGATTTGTTAAAGGTGTTGGTGATGAATTTGTAATCACATTTTTATTAACAAAGACATCCAATCCCTGACTAAAATGGTAAAGAGTATATTAAATTTTTTTTTTATCGACGAGGTCGCTGATAGAAGAGCTATTATGTCATCTCGATGCTCATGTATGAAATTGTAAGTTATTTTTCAGAAAATACCGGTACCATGTTTTTTTTTAAAGAGTTGGCGATAATCTTTAATCACATTTTATAAACAACGACATCCAATCTCTGACTAAAGAATGAAAATCAATGTTGAATTCCTTTCAAGATCAAGAATGACATTTGTAACAAAATAACTTTTTTTAAATCAATGAGTATATCTCAATATGTGTTACATTGGTTCTCACAATACTGAGATTGTACAAGGGGTCTTTTTTTATATTCTCCCCTCCATGTTTTATCCAGGACGTTACAATATATGGTACTTTAAACTTACCCCCTTTTTACAGAAAGAGTAATAAGTGACTACCTGTTCAGCATATCGAAACGTTACTCACAGAATAAAAGATTGCTTTGTAGCTTAATTAATCACTTACCGACAAAACGTCGGTGTCCGTCATGTTTGCGTGCGCATTTTGACGTATAAGAAAAAAGAAAAAAGAAAAAAGAGGGTAGTCGATGAATGAAGATTCTTTTCTAATGTATGACTTCCTGTGTGTCTCTGTGTCTTAAAATACCTTGGCAGGTAAGAGGATCTACAAGCACGTATATCAAGCTACTGGTATATAGTTTCGCAAAGTGCAGTCTTCTAAATGATGTCATGGAAATAACAGATGAATAACTTGAATTTATGGAATTAGACAAATAGCAGTGTTTTAATAATAGTGCCGACTAGGCCTAGGTAGCTTTAAAGCCATGGGCATTTCAAATGCATTTTGACTGACGTAAATTAGTTAGCCTATTTTAATGCGAGTTAATTTTGAGAACATTGAGATGTATGTATAAGAAATCTCAACATATGGACTTTTGCTTTTTTGAACTTGCACCTTCATTAATTTTGCTTTGAGAAGTATGTATGTATGTAGGAGAACTATTACATGCCTTGAATAATATGAAGGTTTCTCTGTATTGCCTTCAATAAATGTTCTTCATAACCTAACCTTCCTCTAAATTGAGTTGATTCTGTTTCACTGCTCAATAGTGAGTGCAAACACTTTAACCGGAAGTATCTTAATATGTTATGCATTATTCAACTTGCAACTCTTTCAAGCAGGTCCAGACAAATGTTTACTTACAAATACGTTTCCATAGCTACGGAACTACATTTTTTCCTAGCAGTAATTTTAATTCTTGTGATGTATGCAGGGCCATGCGTTGTGTACAGGTCATCGACCCCATCCCTCTTTTCGTCACACACAGCTCCCAGACAGCGAGCAGGAGGAAATAGCACAGTCGGTCACGTATTCAGTGTGTGTGACGGAGAAATAATCATTCTCTGTCGGCGAAAACTTAACGTAATTTATGCAGCATTTATTTGCAGGAATTATGATTTTCTGCCGAAAACACGCACCCGAAATATAGGTTAAGACGGTTTTACTTTTATTTTGAAAGTTAATACAAATTGAAAGTTATTTCAAACAAACAAAGCATTGTGTTTTTTTTAAGGATCACTTGTACGTCAGTTTTGAAGGTAACAAAAATAAAGCATAGGCCTACATATATTTATAATGACGTCGAAATTCAAATAAAAGAATACTTCTAGCAATCATATTGTAACCTTGTTTCATTGATTCCATTTTCTGTAGGATCACTTGGTCTCATCATATTCCTATCTTATTGCTGCCAAATTGTTGCTAAGTTTAACACATCGGTCTATATACATTTAAAGGTGTATTTGACCATAAGATTGTGAATGCGACAATCAAACTATTAAAGTTTGCATCAATATTATATGTTCATATACATGCTTATAGGATATTAAAGTTTACGATTACAAGGCTATGGCGTCAATATATTCTGTAACAATATTAGACAATCGCTTGCAAATGTATTGCCTATTACTCGCCTATTACATAACATTTTCTATGAAACAACCCCAAAATGGACAAAAAACCATGGACCTACTAAGAATGCAAAAACAATAATCGGTATATACGACACACAGGGTGAATGAACACGAGTGTACCGTGTGCTTCCACCAGCACATGTTAAGGGTGTGTATCATAAATTTGCATACAAATGAAACGAAAATATCTGAATTTAATGAATTTAATCAGCCTTAGATTGATATTAATTGCATTTCATTGATTTTGACAAACACACGAGCATATAACATTATAACTAAAAATAAGGGTTGATTATTGTTGATTTTCATTGTAAAAAAAACCCAGTTTTGTACGTATAATAATTAGAGACAAGTGAAAACAAATTATAGTTTTTAAGTAATGTGAGGCGAGACCATTTCTATGGCAGGTGCAGACGGTTCGGCTATTACAGAGCATGGCTTGTAATGGTAAGCACTTCTTGTTAAACTTGAACATCTATAAAGAAAGTGCTTTGAAATTTAACATAGTAGACTTTGTCCATGATGATGTTGATGATGCTGTGTCAAATTTCCAACTTGTTCCATGTGGAGTTTGTTGATATGATTAGCTTTAAATAGAAATATCTATACAGCGGTCGATTAAAAACAGAAACAAAGTAGGTATCTAGATTACATGTGTCGCCGGTGTGCTTTAGGACTCTATATCTTTATAAGATATAAACTTGTAGACATGATTAAGTTTCTATAGATGCTTTGTATTAATCTTCTGATCATCAAATACTTTGAAGAATATAAAGCCACTATGTGAGATTTTGATTTTCCTGAAAACATCAACAAAGCGGCGATTATAATATAGGTACTACACATGAAATTAATCGCAGCATTTATCAGTTTATTCTGTCTTCTAGTCTTGTCGTAACTGTCTTGTTTTCTGGTAATTAAGAATTCTCTTATTTCACGCCTACATTCATTCATGTCCTTGCCCCGATTTTTTCCCCGTTCATTTTTTGAATAATTTGGCATCATTGCAAGGGCTCGGGGAATAAACCTAAATTATTTCCGTCTGAACGAGTAGTACCTTTTAGAGCAGACAGCTCAAAGGAAGAAACGGGTTTGAAGGTAGACTTTAAAACAACTTCTTCGGTCATAATCATCTTTGAATGATTATGCGTATCAAAAAAGAGGTCTACACAAAGATCATGAAGTCAAGTTTATCCTTCACTATTTCAGTCCATCAGATGTCTTTACGTTGCTTATATATCTTTGGGATATACAAAAACAAGAATGAATTTCTTTCACATTGCCTGAGCTCCATTTTGCCCTTTAGGACATTCCTATCCCACATTCACATATCTTGAAGGGTGTTTTTACCATTCTTCTCACGGCAGGCTTACATGTATTATCGGTCCATTCAGCACGTCCAGGTAATACTACACCGTCAAAGTATAATCCCCAAATTATTGTAGGGTACCTTTTCCGCTTTTATTAGAGCAATGGATGACAATAGACGGCAAATTATCTAAGGAAATGATTTAACGAAGTTCATTGCTTTTTGATAACCAGTCATCCGCCGCTAGTCTGGAAAGTCTACACCAGTTTACACCTCTATTTTAGAATGGGGTGTATGTCGTATTTTGAAACGTTGAAGTCCTCTGAAGACTCGTGAGTGTCCGCAGCATCATCAAGATATTAGTAACGATTGATGAAGTATCGGATGGTCTTATTTTAAAATGAACAGATGCAAGGGAGTAAACAATAGCACAAATGAAATATCAAATACAATTTAACTTTCAAAAATAAGAATACAAGGACTAATTGCTTTCTTGCTCCTGACGCCCCAGAAATATACCTTAAGTTTGAATATTTTTGTTTTGTCAGTCTTGTGTGTAATATCCTACACCTAAAGAGAAAACTCATCGATTTGATAGCAAACATCAATAAACTATGATGAAATGACCTACTAGGCCTTGCATTTCATCTGCGATGTTACAAACTTTATATCAATTGGCATCCAGCTCCGATACTCCACGGCTTGAAGAGATGATCACACACCCACGTTTACGTCACTCAATTGTTGCTTTAATCTGCCTTATTAGTGTCACAGCTTCAAGATCAATGAGTAGTGTCATTGCTTGTCAATAGCAGCCTTTAATCTCAATAATTGTCGAAATTTGAAGTCTTTGATGAGAAAGGAAACGGTGATAATTGGAGTGAATCTGTTTGTCTCGTTGTATCTCTTGCAGACGGCATTCCCAACATTATCCGATGACTGATGCGTGACTGATATGCGACCCGCCTCGCAAGAAAGGTAACTTTGATTTCCAGACCTTATTTCATTGTTTTAAATGGCCTCTTTTAAAGATACGGAGCGGCGAAACCCCGGTGCTTTTTCTTTTCTTATGAAAATGGCGTAAAGTGTATTATGCTTCACATTTCTGTATCTTTGAACAGATCTGAGTGAATACGCGAGTCCTTTATTACACGCAATTGCCATTCCTATACACGTATTTAAAGTGGTCCACACATCTATGATATCGTTATGCTTTATGCATACTAAAAACTGATACAAATACTTGAACAGTAATACAATTCCG
>BEXV01000037.1:452492-467642 GCA_003118195.1 Hemicentrotus pulcherrimus | reverse complement strand
AATTACACTTGTAAAAAATGTGTACTTTATCTTTTTAAATAAAAAAATGAGGGTGGTTACCTGAAGATTAAAGTATTCTACTCAAACTGAACTGAATCAACTTGTGATTTTCTCGTCTTAAAAAGAAACACATAATAAATCCTCCGACAATACATAACAGATGACGAAACTACGTGAAAATCGATGGCATTTGATAGAAAATTACAAGTTTATGCTTTTTTTTATTAGATATGGGCATACACCATTCCCCTCCGGTGAATGTAAAGTAAATATCCATTTACGGGTTTATGTAAAGCAGGCAATATCATTTCCCTGGTCAAACGCAATAGGAAGCACGCCTCTCTGTATAAACATGGCAGATACGAACACCAATGCACTTGACTCTTTTTCCCCCTTTGTTTTGAACTCATTGGTATATGTTTTTACAGTGAGTGTGTAGTACAAGTCAAGTGCAAAGGAACATAAAACAGAGAGCAGCGTGAAATCGCAACGGAAGATATACGTCCCAGGTGTATCAGTCACAAACATTAACTCGTGTCAAGTTCAGCCTTGTATATTTTGACAGTACTACTTACTAAATTATGGCTAAAATTCGTTTTTAAATCTTGTAGCATTGTCCTAGCATTTTGTGAACCATCAATATCTTCAATATCAAAGGTTATATACGATACAGGCTCTGGAGTTTATACGCGGTTAATATCCTACACTAATTGAATTCTTAACTTCAACCCTGGATTAAACACTATGATAAGCCTAAACCTAACATTTAACCTTACCTAAACAGCCCCTTGAACGTAAACCTAACCCTAAACTTAAGTCGAAACATATCCCTAGTGATCCTAATCCCAATCCTAACCCCCTACATCTCCGACGGAATAAAGAGCGGAACAGTTGTCGTCGAAGCAAAAATTGGAGCACCACTATCAAATTATCAATATTTATATCATTTTAATTGGCAGAAAACTATTTTTTAAGTAATCAAACTGTGTATAGTGCGGTATCTAAATTAAGTTATTTGCCAAAATGTAAACATCTGTTCCCCATCATGAGCATATCTGTTTATTGTAGTGCTGGTTTAATCTTATTGTAAGCTCAGTAAAAAGTCTGAGGAGATGAAATGAAGACTTGATGAGGGATTATGCAAGGGCGGAACCCCCATGAGAAAATCAGTTGTAACATACCTGTGTCATGTGCACACTTTCCTTATAATGTGTTCCAATTTAGAAATTGGGCGTATCGTTCAAGTTAAACAACAAGGCCATAAGTTTAGGCCTATATTCAATTAGAACATTTTGATATTTTTTCTTGCTGTCTCATTAATGCGTACATGCCCTTAATGTTTCATGTGTGGTAATTAATACTCACACAGCGGCGTACCCAGAAAGTGATTATAAACATGGGATTCGAACTGTCATGGGCAGCCTCTCTATAGCTCAAGTCATGCCAGTGAATGCAATATTATGCAATATTTATATGATTTTTTCCTTCAGTCTGAGATAAATATGATGAAGACCCACAGATACAAACTTCTTTTGTGGAAGGGGGAGGGGTCTGTAAGTAGAGAGGGTGTACTCCGCCCCGGCCCTGTGTTGGATACGCCCCCAACTCTCACTTTTCATAAAGAGAACGTATCACTTTCCAAGACTTCACATGAAGTTTCTCAATGGACTCGTCTGTTAATTGATAAAGTTGTAAATACACTGTACTGTTAAATAAAATGACTTGTGATTACAATTTGTCAATCTCCATTAGTTTTCTGCAGATTTCGGGACCAATATTTAATGAAAGCATTGGTATAATATTGTAGTTCGCATTGAATATTAATGAAGCATTTCACGTGATAATTTTTCTCATGTGCAGGGCCCCATATCAAGTTGTTAGTCAAGTAATAGTCTGATGAAATATAATGAACGGTTGACTATATAGAACTCGAATATAAATTGGGGAAAATATATTTTCCATTCGTTCTCCATCCCACTCACTCATCAAGTCGTTGATTCCCTAATCATCATAATCGCGTTAACAAGCTTTAATATAGTTCAATTCATTTTTTTTTCCTCGTGCAAAACAGCCGTTTATATACATGAGTGTATACATGACTGATATAGTTCAAGCCTGCAGGTATTATTAAAGGAAGTTAGTTCATACCATTTACCAAAAACATGAGTCTCTGTAATCAGTCTAGTTTGAGGTATAAGGAATACTCGTGATACATTTCGGATTTATGAACATCTTTTAAACCTATGATCAGTTTGGGTAGAGAATATGGGTTATGGTTTTAATATAGATCAAAGCGACGTTTAGATCAGGAAACGGTTCGTTAAACGAATTTGGGGTAAAAGTTGGATCTTGACCCGGATCTGGGTCGATTTTCAGCACTTGGATTATCCGAGTATCCTCTTCACATCTCAGTGCTCGGATCGTATAGCCTCACACCAGGGTGCATCATACATCCTTACTAAAATACGTTTTTATTTAAAAACCATTTGCTGCCAACAATGCATTTCAAGCTTTTATCAGATTAAAAAATGGGTGAACTTTTACGGACAGGTATACTACAATAATATATATAGACAAACTGAACTATCATCGCTAAATATCAAAACAATGAGGAGATTATACAAAGATGGCACAAAACTACCTATTCAGTGATTCTAAGAAAATTCAAAAGAGTCTGTAACTATATATTATATATATATATATATATAAATATATAATATCGTCTCGTAAGCGAGGAGGGAAAGTGAAACGTTTCTACTCAGGTTAAATTGTCGATTTTAGAGCGAATGTACAAAATAAGCTCTAAATACCCTCGGTAGGTTGACAACAAATTTGAAAAAAAAAAAATTGTTTCTTTAAATAATACAATTTGCGAGTAAAGTATACAGCCGTCATAATTTTGTATGTTCCGCTTACCAAAAAATTCTTCGCCAAATTGATTTAGAAATAATATGGTAACGAAAATAATTAATTTTCAGTTAACCACAACTATAACCTCTCAACTAAGTCATACTTTTATCTAAAAGTTGTGTAGTTATCATACCAGAACATGACGGCACAGCAATTGAATGCTGCACTCGAATGGACAAAAGATTCACTTATTCTTATGTTGAATATATCGTATAACGAAGCAAATGTCGCAGAGTTGACTTCTGTTGAGTCACTGGGCAGTAATGAATACCTTCGTTTCAGGTGGTTCCTAAATTAAATGAACAGAACTAGGCTAACTTATTAGAGAATTTTCTAATAATGAATTTTGAAGAGAGGACAAGGGAGTATTCGGGGAAAACAAAACGAGTGACCGTATTGAGTACAACGTGAAGCAGTAAATACTATCATATCTTATTAATTTATATTTACTGTGAATACAGATAATATAGGATATAATGACTTGTTATATATGTAAACTTAATGAGAGAGAGAGAGAGAGAGAGAGAGAGAGAGAGAGAGAGAAGAGGGAAAGAGAAATGGAGAAAGAGAGGGAGAGAGAGAGACTTGGTGGTAGGGCAAGAAACAAACTGTATATCAGTGGAACGTGTCCGAATTTAAAATCTCTCTTAAATCTTCAACTTTCATGCAGATGTGTTGAGGGATAGAAGGCGAGAGAAAATGGAGGGGAGAGGGGCGAGGGAAACAGAATTTTCCAAAGTAGACATATAGTAATGATGGTTTCCATATTTGATGCATTCTGTCGCGTGTAAGTGATTGTCAAACGGATAAAACTGTTGACAGAGCTTAGATTAATATTCGTAATGGAATTATAGGCGTGGGCTGATTGTGAGCTGACGAACAGCGAAAGGCGATGGCGGGTTCAATCTCGCTTAGATCAAATTAAACGCAATATCATCACCTTGCACTATTTACAGGTTCAGACGTGGGTTATCTTTGAGATGAAATGATTTCAGTGACAAGTTCTAGATCGAAATAGCCGACCACAAAGTCTGACGTCAAGTTCAGGCAAGAAAGAATGACGAGTGGGACGTGTATTTACAGAACATCTTTCCGCATTATCGTCATTCCACGAGCATAATTGATTGCAGTGATTATGCTGATGCCAAAATTGTGATTATTTAATGCAATATCGAAATCACAAGTTGACGTATGTAACAAAATGCATCAGAGACAGAATGGGGTGCTTGGTTGTCAACATTGTAATCTTACATGGTCGTCAGGTTCGTAGAGATGCGCAACAGAATCAGACAAGAAAAGTTGAGATGTACTTATGAGTTTACGATGAAGCATAGTGTAAAAAGCACTCTTTCATGTCACTCTATGTGTCTATTTCTCTGTTTCCTCCCCTGTCTGCACCTCTACAACTCCCCTCCCTATTGCACTATCTGTTTCTATCCTTCACTCATCTCTCGTTTTCTCTCTTTCTCCCTCCATATCTCACTTTATTTCTCCATTTTTTTTTAAATGAATGATAGATGTCCTGGCCACATAATCTTCAATTCAACCTCATTAAATGTCGCATCAAACATCTTCGTTTTCCTCACTGATACAAAGCCTTTCCTATGTTTTGTTTTACAGGTGTCATGGGTGCAGACCGGGTGTTGGCGCTCTTTACTATTTTATTCTGGTTCTTATCCATTGTTGAAGCATACGACCCATTCCACTATGATCGTAAGTAGTGACAAATCCATAATTTCTAACCAATTTATGTTAATCAGTTTGAATTTATGCTAAATCCACCCACCTGTTCCTGATCCAGGGTTCAGAGTAATATCGTTTATATGATTACTTAATAAAAGTGTTCAGTTTACATATAAAACGCATTTTGGTTTTAAAAGCTTCTAAGTAGATGAAATGAAGATGACACATTGTGGGGATTTAAAAATCCGGGTATTTCAAACCGCGAAATAAGAAAGAGTTATTATATCATCAGACAGATTACAGTCACATGGTACTCACTAATTTGCCGCAAAAAATGCCACTTGTATGCTTCTCAGTTCTCACTTTACTTTTTGCCTTTTTAAAAGTTAATGATGGCTGCATTACGCTAAATGTCCTAATGAAACATATTTATACGACAACTGTGACATGTGACAATATTTTAGTTTCTTTTAATCGTATTTTATTGGGACCGACCAGTATTTGGGCCATAAATGGACACCATGTTCAAAAGTGATCATATTTTACCTACAAAAAACACATATATATATGTTACAATAAACACATACCAAATATCATCTGACTGGTGCAGTAAATGTTCATGTTTTAAGACAATGTATTTTTTTAAGCAAGAAAAGTAAAAAATAATTCTTTTCATATTTACGTCTTTTCTTCGTTACCAGCAAATGACCCTTGTTTCAGAAGATGTACCCGTTACTATGCTCCGGTCTGTGGGTCGGATGGAGAGACCTACTACAGTATATGCGTTCTATTCTCCATAAAGTGCCATAGAAAAGATCCAGACCTTACCGTTGCTTATCAAGGAAGATGTAGAACACAACATCCCGCAGTATGTAAGTCATCGGGATTTTTTCAACAATCTCTAAGGTGAAGTAGAAGGGCAAAATAATGGTTTTGATTTTGAAAGTATATCTTAACTCGATCGACTTAATTATTATGGAAACTCTGCCGCCCATTTCCACAATCATTATTGTAATACGTTCAATGTGCACTTTCCGGAAGATTTATTTAAAAATTTGATTTCATTGATAAGGAGACAATTTATTAATTTATTTACCTAAACCACAATTAAACGAAATGAAATGTTTACATTACAACAATATCATTAAACCTTTCCTAGATCTTAAAGAAAGTGTGAAGGAATCCAAAATAATTCAGGACGACCCCGTTCAGCTAAAAGATCAAGGCTGAGCTCATTAAGACAGCTGAATAGATTGCAGAACATGGTTGAACTTGTTGCGAGTATGTCATTTAAAACATTCATCTCAGGATGTTCGACAGTAATGTGTAAAAACAAATACTTACGTTAACATTTCAGGAGGTGAAATGCTAAAATAACTTTGGCACTGCGGCTCAATTATTGAAACCACAACACCTGGTTTGTACTGGTGCAGTGTTAGCGCGGCGCCATTTGAAGATACACTATTAATGATCAAGATGGATTACTTCGTATCGTTTCGTTATTTCATCGTTATTATTTTGTTTCTTTTTTCTTGCAGTACAAGAAGAAGATTGTCCCCGTGAGTGTCCCGACATAGTATCTCCGGTTTGCGGCAGTGATGGGCGAACCTATGACAATCCATGCTTACTGAGTGCTATGGCATGCGAAACAAAGACACCTTCATTAGTCAAGATTACTGAAGGATACTGCGACCAAGAAGGTAAGTGACTGTTTTAGATATGTTTCATGTCCCGGACGTCTTTGAGCCGGATTTGTTGGTCCCCAGCGGACATTCTGAAAATCTGAAAGATGAGAAGGCCTGTAAAAAGAAGTTAAGAATTTCAGTGAGCTGATTATTGTGAAGGGCATCACTATTCGTGTCGAACAGTGCTAAAAGTAGGTTGCTGTAAAACAATTTTGTTTAGTATGTTGACATGGTTACATACCACAAGTAGAATCCATAAAACGTTCACTGTCGTGGACGGATAGGTGGATAAGACTTAACCGATCAGGCTCCTCTATGACCCACACTATGAACATGACTAACAAAGAAAGCGGACAAAATATACAGTTCCTCATTTAGACAAAGGAACATCACTTCACTGCTATTATTTAAAAATGTGTAGAACAGGTGTCACATGCATATTCACCTGTTCTACACATTTTTACATAATAGCAGTGAAGGGATGTTCCTTTGTCAACCTGAGGAACTGTAAATTTTGTCCGTCATGTTCATAGTGACATGTACTGTACATTTATATATCTCACTAAATTGCAGATTTACATGTAGATCATAATATACAGCTGTAGGGCTTTTTGTATACAGCTGTATATTATGATCTACATTAGAGGTGGAAATAAATAAACTTGTATTGATCACTGAAGTAGGAGTAACTTCATGTGAGGAAATCAATTAATGTAATGTACATGCGATACATGTACCTCCAAAACAGGCATTATGAAAGATATTAGAACCTCATTTACCCTGCAGTTCTAGATTTCTCATCTTACCAGCGTTAAACATACATTACCTAGAGGATTGATCCTTGCTATTGTATTTGTTTAATGCTTCGTTAAGGGTCTTTACGTCACCACACTAGTGTACCTTCACCTCATTGTTTACTTCAAATTTGTATCTAGAGATTAAATCTTAATATAAAAATGAGTTCATGAATTTCACATTGCATCATCCATCTTCAGAAGAAAGTAAATGTGGCTTGATGCTTCCTGTTATGAACAGCCATATCTAAGAGTTCATTGAAATGTGTTTATCTGCCTTGATGTGATGGTCCTTTCAGGCATCAAATCCATCGCCTGCAAAATGTCAAGCTCTGGGTGTGGGGTTCGTTTACTGGGGTTTGACATTCAAGCAATTACCAAACCGAATTAGGAGAACTTTTAATCATCCCGTCCAATCAAATCAAGTGTAGTAGGACATTGCAGGAGAGTGGAGGATTACCATGACAGCGCAGAGTGGTGCAATCATGTAGTGATAGGATTAGGATATTTGCTGAGGGTTACGAATGAGGCCTGTGTGGGTTCTCTAATGCTTGAATGTACTTGTACACTGTAGTCCTGTAGTGTGCAAATATTCAAGTTAGGGGCGGCTCCAGGAGTTTGTAAAAGAGGGGGGGNTCTATGTCCCGACTTCAAAACGATTGTTTAACCAAATGATATTAACTAGGGCCTTTGCTTTTATATGTCTGTCGGAGATTCCAATGGAACTGATTTCGCTTCATGTTTTTAGCCACCATTTTTAAAGCTCTATCGTAGCGTTTCGTTTGAGGTTTATCCAACAAGCATGAAGGGCAATCGACTGTAAGAAAAGGGAGCCTTATTGTAAATATCATATAGGGTAACTTTGGGTTAACCTCGAACACCAGGAACCAAATTCCTGGATTGGAAATTGACGGATCATCATGATTAATTATTGGACTTTTGAAGGCACAGAATTTTAATAAGATCTAAAACCAACGGTTCTATGCTGATTTCCTATAGTAGCATATTATATTCGCTAATATTGTCTAGAATGCGTATTCCAATCAAAAGGGTTAAACGCATTGTATATCTTGTTTCTGCTCCCCTGAAAATGCTATGAAACTACGCTCTGCATGTAGTTTGATGTCATTTTAGTGGTTATCCTTTTTTTTAACTAATCAACAATATCAAACAATTTTTGTGAATTTACAAGTGCAATGGTGAATGACTTGAATCAAGAAAAGAAATTCATTTTTACAAATAAGTCTTTTTTAATCTCAATAATTGGAAGGTCTTTATGTGATGCTTGACAAGTACATCAATACTTTTACAAAATACAATAATTCTATTTATTATCTGTGAATCAGGTTTAGGAGGTAGATGTCCACTGGAGTACCAGGGAAAATACAAACCGGTATGCGGTCGGGATGGTAGAACATACGTCAACCAAGGAATATTACAGATCACAGCCTGCGTACAAAACGACCCAAACCTTGCCTTTCCGGCGCATAAAGGGGAATGTGAATTTAAAGGTGAGACTTAATGTTTATTGTTATTTCATATAATTATGTCTACATTAGTGCCTTTGTTCTTTTTCGTGAACATACTCTGCGTTTGTCACTCGTTTATAAAGTTATGTTTTTTTTTTTTTAATAAAACGATTCTTTGCTGTGATCGGTAACATAAATATATCACGATACAGTCATTGTCTCCATTTGAGTTTATGACTACACAATTTAATGATTACAGTAGTTTTAATCATCTCATGACATGACTTAAGTTTTTTATTTGCAATTTTAAGTTTTAAAATCAAATCATTTGATATAACCCCCGTTTCTATTCAGTATTAAACAATACTGTAAAGATTCAAACATTTTCAGTGATTGCAATTGGAAATCGCTTCACTAACATCCTCATTTCGTGCATTAATTACTATATATTACTCACACCAGACAACTTCAGTTCTTAGGATATTTTTTGATGTGTTTCTTTTGTTGAAAGGGAGGCGGAAAAGACGGAAATGTCGGAAACCGGCATGTGATATGAACTACGATCCCGTGTGCGGGACGGACGGAAAGACATATTTCAACAAATGCTTCATGGACTATTTTGCTTGCAGGAGGGACATGGAGACAATGAGGCTCCTTTACCTAGGTGTCTGCAGACAAGAAGGTATGGCTGAGAGACGACATGGTCCCTAAAAATCTGTGCTAAAAATCAAAGTCCACAAATATCATGGGGCACAGAAGAACACGTTTATGTCTTTCGAACGTGTGTCTATAAAGATTTCATGTCAAACATCGTGACTTAGATTGTGTATCGGTAATTATCTTTTTTTTTAATTATAAACAATCTGTTAGTGTTCGCGATCACGAAGACGGTTATGCTTCCGTGACTAAACCATATTTTGTTGTGATTTGTAGAGAAAATAAAAGCGAGCATGATAAATGTTGATAAATATTGATTGTAATTAGTTATTAATATGGAAGAGAAAAAAAAGATGTTATATTGTAATGTGTTACGATGTCAAATTACACATCTTATTAAGCCATTACATTGATTATTTCGAGCTTTGCGTACCCATTAATCAAAAACCTAAAAGATGATAGAATCCTTAACATCAATAAACATTTGAAATGAAAAAGGGAATCAAGTCAAACATTTATATATTTAAGGCTTCATCTTTGTTTCTCATATTTCTTTTTTGAAAGTTGTTGTTCTGCTGACCAAACCAACACGTGGCCCAACTCTAACAACACCAGACGGAGGACGGGTTACAAATCTGCTGCCGGGTCCACTTTCCAAGTCAACACCAAAGACAAGAACAGAAGCAGAAACCCAAGCTCCAGAATCGATAACAACCCCAACCACAGCAACCCCGTCGACAACTGCGACTACTACAAGAGCAGATATTACACCATCAACAGTACATACAGTAAAGGAAACAACGCCAACCACATCTACTCCACCAGCATTACAGACTACTCGGACAACAGCCATAAAGTCTTCTCCAACATTATTAGTAGAAACTTCATCGACAACAGAAAGAGAAGAAACGACGTCAATTGCATCTACTCCATCAACAAAACAACCAGCTTCAACAACATTAATAGAAGAAAAAACATTCGCAACACCAATAACAGAAACTACGCAGACCACAATGCAGGCTTCGTCGGCTTCAATGATTGATGATACAACGGCAGTTACAGAAAAGGAAGAAACTTCGCTGACAACATCTACCCCATCAATAACACAGTCTACTCTAACATTGACTAAAATTGCGACGTCGGCAACGGAAGATACTTCGTCACCAATAGTAGTACATGAAACTACACCACCCACATCAACGCCATCGGCAACACAGTCTACTCTGACAACGCGGGTAACAAAAGATGAAACTTCACCGACAACATCTACGCCACCAGCAACACAGTCTACTCCAACAATGCAGGTTACAGAAGAAGAACCTTCACCGACAACATCTATGCAATCAGCAACACAGTCTACTCCAACAATGCAGGTTACAGAAGAAGAACCTTCACCGACGACATCTACCCCATCAGCAACACAGTCTACTTCAACTACACTGGCAGAATATGCAACATCACCAATAAAAGTAGATGAAACTACACCGACTACATCTACCCCATCAGCAATACAGTCTACTCAAACAACAATGACTGAAGATATGACATCGGCAACAGAATACACAACTCTTTTAGAAAATAAAACGTCAACAACAGAAGTAGATGAAACAACGCCGACAACATCTACGCAATCAGCAACACAGTCTACTCCAACAATGCAGGTTACAGAAAAAGAACCTTCACCGATAACATCTACGCCATCAGCAATACAGTCTACTCCAACTACACTGACAGAAGATGCAACATCACCAATAGAACTAGATGAAACTACACCGACTACTACATCTACCCCATCAGCAATACAGTCTACTCAAACTACACTGACAGAAAATGCAACATCACCAATAGAAGTAGATGAAACTATACCGACTACATCGACTACATCTACCCCACCAGCAACACAGTCTACTCCAACAACGTTTATTGAAGATATGACGTCACCAACAGAAGCAGAAGAAACGTCGCCGACAACATCTACACCATCAGCAAAACCGTCTACTCCGCCAACACCGACTGAAGATACGACGTTGGTTACAGACTATACAACTTCGCCAACAGAGGTAGATGAAACTACTTCCCTTTCCCTATCATCAACACCGTCTACTCCTACAACAAAGACTGAAGATATGAAAACGGCAGTAGAATATACAACGTATCCTACAAAAGTAGATGAAACTACGCCGACTACGCCAACCATATCTACCCAATCAGCAACAACGTCTACTCCGCCACCATTCATTGAGAATACGACGCCGGTTAAAGATGTAGAAAAAACTAAGCCAACAAAGTCTACTTTAACAGAAATACAGACTACTTCAATAACATTTACCTTGGATACAATAGAGTCTACTAATGCAGTAACACCGAAGTCTCCGAAAGATTTGACAGAAGAAACGGGGGAACCTGGTGTCTTCAGCACTACTACTATACCCACTCCACAAACAGACTTAGGTAAAAATGCAACAGAACAACCACTCTTTGAAACGACTATGGATGGCAGCGGCATGTCATCTTCCCCAACAACTGAAGTCCTGTCTACAACATCAACATTCTCTACCGTAGAAACAGAAACAGATTTATCATCGACACATACCCCTGCGAATGTAACAAAGTCACCGGGGGTGGATGTCACAACCGCTAAACCTCCGGGACTAATTGTAGTGAATCAGACAACTGATACTACTCCAACCGAGAAAATGATCACCGACTACTCTACAGATATTGTGAAGGGCACAGAGCAACCGACGGTAGAAACAACGTTGTTTGGATTGACTACTGAGGGAAGTGGCACAATGACTCCTTCTAGTGCTACCACTCCTTTATACATAGAGCCGGGTAGTGGTGTAACGCCTACGTCTTCAGAACCCAGAGACACAAATGTTACAACAGAAGAGCCTAGCTTTCTAAGTACTAGTTTAGTTGTTGAAGCGACAAGCCCAGAAACAAATGCAACTGCAAAACCAATGTTTGAAACAACCACAGAAGGCAGTGGATTGCAATCTTCTCCAATGATTGAAGTTTTAACCTCAACATTAACATCAAGATTAACAACCAAAGATGAATCAACGCCACTGCCAACAATCGAAATGATGTCTGTCGAAACTACCATGCTAACAAGTGATTTGTCATCAACAACTACACTTCAGGATGAAACTACATCACCAGTGATTGACATGACGACTACTCAGTCCCCAGAACTAATTCAACAAAACGAAACAAGTGTTGATCCAGAAGCAACAGCAACGGGTTCTTCTACAGACATTATCACAGGCACAAGGCAACCAACGGTAGAAGTTACGTTACCTGGATCAACTACCGAAGGGAGTGGCGAAGTGACAACCCTGTACGGACAGACGACTTCATTTTCTATAGAGTCTACTACTACAGTAACAACGGTGTCTCCGATAGATTTGACAGAAGAAACGGAGGAACCTAGTTTCTTAAGCACTACTACATCACCCATATCTCAAGCACACTTAGGTAAAAATGCAACAGAACAACCACTCTTTGAAACGACTATGGATGGCAGCGGCATGTCATCTTCCCCAACAACTGAAGTCCTGTCTACAACATCAACATTCTCTACCGTAGAAACAGAAACAGATTTATCATCGACACATACCCCTGCGAATGTAACAAAGTCACCGGGGGTGGATGTCACAACCGCTAAACCTCCGGGACTAATTGTAGTGAATCAGACAACTGATACTACTCCAACCGAGAAAATGATCACCGACTACTCTACAGATATTGTGAAGGGCACAGAGCAACCGACGGTAGAAACAACGTTGTTTGGATTGACTACTGAGGGAAGTGGCACAATGACTCCTTCTAGTGCTACCACTCCTTTATACATAGAGCCGGGTAGTGGTGTAACGCCTACGTCTTCAGAACCCAGAGACACAAATGTTACAACAGAAGAGCCTAGCTTTCTAAGTACTAGTTTAGTTGTTGAAGCGACAAGCCCAGAAACAAATGCAACTGAAAAACCAATGTTTGAAACAACCACAGAAGGCAGTGGATTGCAATCTTCTCCAATGATTGAAGTTTTAACCTCAACATTAACATCAAAATTAACAACCAAAGATGAATCAACGCCACTGCCAACAATCGAAATGACGTCTGTCGAAACTACCATGCTAACAAGTGATTTGTCATCAACAACTACACTTCAGGATGAAACTACATCACCAGTGATTGACATGATGACTACTCAGTCCCCAGAACTAATTCAACAAAACGAAACAAGTGTTGATCCAGAAGCAACAGCGACGGGTTATTATACAGACATTATCACAGGCACAAGGCAACCAACGGTAGAAGTTTCATTACCTGGATCAACTACAGAAGGGAGTGGCGAAGTGACAACCCTGTACGGACAGACGACTTCATTTTCTATAGAGTCTACTACTGCAGTAACACCGATGTCTCAGAAAGAGCCAGATTTGACAGAAGCAACGGAGGAACCTAGTTTCCTAAGCACTGCTACTTCACCCACTCCACAAACAGACTCAGGTAAAAATGCAACAGAACAACCACTCTTAGAAACGACTATGGAAGGCAGCGGCATGTCATCTTCCCCAACAACTGAAGTCCTGTCTACAACATCAAAATTCTCTACTGTAGAGAAAGAAACAGTTTTATCATCGACAGAAACCCCTGTGAATGTAACAAAGTCACCTAGGATGGATGTCACTACCGCTAAATCTCCGGGATTGATCGTCCTGAATGAGACAACTGAGAAAATGGTTACCAATTATTTTTCGGACCTTACTAAGGGAACAGAGCAACCAACGGTAGAAACAACGTTGTTTGGATTGACTACCGAGGGAAGTGGCAAAAATATAGACTCATATGTAACAACAGAAGAACCTAGTTTTTTAAGTACTATTTTAATTGATGAAACAATGGGCACAGAAACTAATGCAACAGAGAAACCGATGTTTGAAACAACCACAGAAGGCAGCGGACTGTCATCTTCTCCACCTATAGAAATTATATCTACGACATCAACATCAACCAAGGACGAAGCAACATCAATGCCTACAATCGAAATCATGTCTGTCCAAACTACCATTCTAACGGGTGAATTGACATCAACCGCCACAATCCAGGATGAAATTACATCATCGGGGATGGACATGACTACTGCTAAGTCCCCGGAAAAAATTCAACAAAACGAAACAAGTGTTGATCCAGAAGCAACAGCAACGGGTTCTTCTACAGACATTATCACAGGCACAAGGCAACCAACGGTAGAAATTACATTACCTGGATCAACTACCGAAGGGAGTGGCGTAGTAACAACCCCGTACGGACAGACGGCTTCATTTTCTATAGAGTCTACTACTGCAGTTACACCGATGTCTCCAACAGATTTGACCAAAGAAACGGAGGAACCTAGTTTCTTAAGCACTGCTACTTCACCCACTCACCTAATAGACTTAGGTAAAAATGCAACAGAACAACCACTCTTTGAAACGACTATGGATGGCAGCGGAATGTCATCTTCCCCAACAATTGAAGTCCTGTCTACAACATCAACATTCTCTACCGTAGAAACAGAAACAGATTTATCATCGACACATACCCCTGCGAATGTAACAAAGTCACCGGGGGTGGATGTCACAACCGCTAAACCTCCGGGACTAATCGTTGTGAATCAGACAACGGGTACTACTCGAACCGAGGAAATGGTTACCAAGTATTCTGCAGAAATCAGTACAGGCACGAAGCAACCAAAGCAACCAACGGTAGAAGTTACATCCTCTGGATCGACAAGTGAGGGGAGTGGTGAAATGACCACCTTGGAAGGACGAACTGATTTGTTTGCAGAAGGGTCTACTACTGCAGTAACTCCGATGTCTTCAACAAAGTATGATTTGAAAGAAGAAACCCAAGAACCCAGTTTCTTAAGAACCAGCACTTCTCCCACCGCACCAACAGGCTTAG
>BEXV01000037.1:427271-443646 GCA_003118195.1 Hemicentrotus pulcherrimus | reverse complement strand
CAGAAGAACCTAGTTATACTACTGTCAGTACTGAAATGAGAGACTCAGAACAAAAAGCAACACAGGAGCTATTATTCGAAACAACTATGGAAGGGAGCGGAATGTCGTCTTCCCCCACGATTGGCATTTTCTCTACAACTTTCACAAATGAAAAGGAATCGACGCCTGTACCAGCAGGTTATACTACACATGGAATAACAAGCTCAATACCAATCAAAGTCCACACTACAACATCAGCAATCACTACAGCAGAGGGGTCAACGATTTCCCCCACAACAACTATACGTGAAGATGTAACTAAACCGCCAGTGGATGATATGGCTACTGCTAGACCTCCAGGACCTATCAAACTATACGAGACAACTAACACTGCTTCAATCGAAAAAATGGTGACCGGGTATTCTACAGAACAAACTGCAGGGACAAAGGTACTAGTGGCCGATGTTACATCTTTTGGATCGACCTCTGAGGAAAGTGGCACAGTGACTACTTCTAGTGGAATCACTACTGCAGACAAACAAGAGTCGGTTACAGCTGTAACTCCTTCATCGTCAAAACAGACAGAATTGAAGAAAGCAACAGAAGAACCTAGTTATACTACTGTCAGTACTGAAATGAGAGACTCAGAACAAACAGAAACACAGGAGCTACTATTCGAAACAACTATAGAAGGGAGCGGAATGACACCTTCCCCCACGATTGAAATTCTTTCTAAAACGATCACTATTGAAGAGGAAGCAACGATTTCCATGTCAACAACTATAGGCGAGGATATATCAAAATCGCCAATGGACGATATGGCTACTCCTAGAGCACCTGGACTTATCAAACTAAACGAGACAACTTTCACTGGGGAAACTGATAAATTGGTGACTGATTATTCTACCGACCAAACAGGGGTCACACCGTCTAAAGAAACTTTGACCACAACAATATTTGTTTCCAACACTGAAGAAGCTAAAATACATTCACCTGGGATGGCTATAACTATCCTCACAGAATATGAAATTGAAACCGAAGGTGCGACGCTGAATCCTACATCAGAATCTACGAAATATACACCAAGTCATACTCCGGTAACCAAAGACAAACTTGGTGTCCAGGAACTGCAAGGTAAACAGACTACCACACAGCTACCTTTGAATACAATTTATACTCAAGTTCCTTTAGATACTCTGTCTCAGACTACTGTAGAAGACTTTTCTTCAAGTGACATCAAGTCTCAAATTACAGGCAAAGTAAAATCCCCAACCCCGAGAACGCCTGACTTGTCCTCTGTCCCATCGAGATCAAACAGTCCTTCAGGCAAACTAACGGGAGTCACCAGCATGCCCACAGAAGACATGGAACAATCAAGTTCTATCCCAGTTACATTTACAGCGATTCCGACCAATGTTGTCACTGACAAACCCAATGAAGTCGAAAGACACAGTGCGATTCCTAGTGAGAAACCAACGGAAGAACTTGGATCAGGATTTACCGGAGAAGATCTCACCTTCACAACACCATCAAAATCAGACCCGACTGTGACTTATAAGCAGTCGAGTACCTGGTTTACCGTTGTAAAAGAACTAGAAGCTTCTGCATTAAGCAGTGGAGGCGTGGCCACTGGAAAGGAAGTCAACACCAGTGATCCACTGTCATCTACCGTGCATACAACAGTAGAATATTCTCCATCAGCTTCAGCGAAACTATTCACATCTTTGGAGGCTAATAGGACTGTAACGGAGGATGATTCAGAAGTGACTGAATTGCAGGAACCAAGCACCAGATCACCAGGCAATGAGAAAAAGATAGTCACCGGTGATACTGAATTGAGTTCTACAATGCCTACAACTAAAATACTGGAAGCTGAAACAAGTTCTAATACGGCTGCGTCCCAGCAAGAAGGAGGATCAGAAACCACACCGTCTCCGTCATCATCGCCAACTCATAGAATTCATACCACGTTAAAACAAGCGGTAAGCGATCACATTGTCACAACTCGAAGAAATCCTAGCAGAATAGTGTCTGAGAAAACGGATCAGAACGAAAGCATATTGACACCAAAAAGTCCAGAAAATGTTGCTCCGACAGAAGAAGTCGACTCTTCTACGCCGAGGACAGCAGTCACTAACATAATATTTGATGGAATCAACTATATAACGAATTTGACGATGACAACATTAGGAGGAATATTTACAACATTGCAGCCACCTATAACTTCACCATCTAAATTGTCTGATTCAAATCAAACTGAAGTACCACAGACATTGAACACTAAGTCAACTTTAAGCAGAATACTGGAGGCTGCATCCACTCCAAGAAGCCTGACGGTGACTACAGCGGAGCTCTTCACTGAAGATGGGTCAGGGGACGAAAGCATAATAGTATCAGGGCGTAGCCAACAGCCTACAACTGTATTCACTCTTTTGAGGACCGACCGTATTGACGAGCGCACAACACAGTCTGAAATAACAGATACACGGACAAGTAAGGAAATTGTCTTACAATTTATATTGCCTTTTATGATTCCAAGCACATGATTCAATTTTATAAGTTGAAAACAAAATCAAACTAGATTTTCTTTTACAATGTCTACTTATATGAATTGGACAATGTTTGAAACCTATGATAGTGTCACTTCGAAGGCTTAATCACATGTGATAAAAAAAAGACGATCAATATGTATTGAACTTGGAAATTATGATTAAAAAGGATTTGATATAGCCTATGATTTTTGTTTTCTTAAACGGGAAATTCAAAGTTAATCATATTGTATTTCATTCTCAGGGAAACATATTAATTCTCTTAATAAGTTCTATAACTTTCACTCAAACTCACACATTACGAAGATGATGTTAACAATTATTTTCCATTGGGTACTCTTTTTTCAAAAGGCGATTTTAACTTTTCCATTTAATATTTCATTTTTAAGGAATAATACTTATTTGTATTTTTATAACTTCTCTGAAACTTTGACTCAAACATACATTATGAATGTATGATCTTATGAATACATTGCTATTTTATCAATACGTTATACATTTCATTTCATATTTCACCTACCATACAACTCATACATTTTGAAAAATACTTTGACATAAAATCAGGTTATAAACAGGACCAGTTATTCGTGATTGATAATCAAAAGAATAATGTCTCAGATAGGACCACTGTCAACTAACTTTTAAGATTTTGTTTATGCATTTACACAGGTCGTGTCAGGATACCATCAACTCCTCCGCCTCCCCCACCCTACCCGCCAATGATGAGCACTCTGCAGCCTCCTCCAGTAGACAGCTATACCTCCACATCATCACCTTCACGGGGCCAACCACGTACAACTGCGACGATGTCTTTCACGGGTGCCAGTGACCTCCCGGTTGCACTGGTGGCCACAACAGAGGCGGTCCCGGAGAGGACGCAAGAGCAGGATGGAAACAGTGGAGATATGGATGGAGATTCCATTGCCGTTCCATCAGCCTCCGTTCACCTTAATCAACCGGGATTTATGGCCCGTACGTAAAATGGTTTTAAATTTCAGCTCAATGTTTTTATAGAAAATGAAAGGTCAAGATTTATGTTATAAAAATTGCCCAACTTTGCATCGATTTTTACAATAATTCAATTGTAAAAGTGAAAATGACAGAATCAGTGCGCATAGATATATTCAGAATTACCCATTGTTGCCTAACGTCTTGGGGAAATAAGGTACGAAAAAGCAACTTTGCTAGAAATCGAACCCGGCTCCTTGACTTAGAATGCCAAGGCCATATATTTCAATTTGATTCATGAGTAAGGGAGCCAATTTGTGTATGAATTGTTTCACACAAGAAACTAATACTGCACTGATCAACAAATATATAAGGAGAAAAGCCATTTCCAAATCATATCCACATCGAAATTGTGGGTAAAATATCTTTCATATTTGGTTTTCTTGATCAGAATAGATAAATTGCAATCATGCATGATTACTGAGAACCCCTATATAATGTCGGGAATATATCATCAGAGTGTTTATTATTTGAGAGAATAAAAGAATAAAGAAAGCAAGAAAAACGTAGGTCAGGAGAAGATTGGCACACTAAATACATTAGGAAACAATGGCCTGAATTTAGATGATTGATTGAAGAGAAGAGGCAAGTTTTGATGATTACAAAATGTTTCCTTTCTTTCCAACAGGAATACGAGAATGTGGCCAATGTGGGAAGGAAATATGTCCCGTCTGTGGTACCAATGGCTTTACATTTCAATCCGAATGTAAACTCAACCAGACAGCGTGTTTACGAAGGAAAACTGATCTACAAGTAGCTTACCAAGGAGAATGTATAAATGGATTTCTCGAGCTAGGTATATATTCTTCCTGTGAATTTAAACACTTTATTTCAGTGAGCATTTGTTAAAGCTAGAGAACTTTAAGCCTCTTGTATCAATGTTTTTTTCCTATCACCCCATGGAATCCAAAAGGCTAATTTTAAAACTGAGTAGAACATCAAGTTGTTAATTAAACAAAGTGTCTGTAGATATAAGAAAAATGTTTATGCAGAACTTTTTTTAATCAAAAAAAGCAAGCATTTAAGTAATATTGACTGCCTTCTGGGCAATACGACATATATCGCCCGAACCGAAGGTGAGGGTGATATATGACAAGTCGTATTGCCCTGAATTAGGCAGTCAATATTACTATTATTAACCACATCAGACATCTAGAGCAAATAAGAAACTCTTGCTATCTTATACTCTTCAATTATGAAGGCTACACAGGGTTTCCTAACATTGAAAGTTGCAAAAACATTGTCAAACCAGCACTGTTTATCCAGTGTTTGACAGATTTTCGATACACTGCAAACAGTTTGCCTAGGGTGTGATTGTTACGTCACAATGGAGTTCGCGCAAAGTGCGCATTTTCTTACATGCGATGCGCGATGTAAATTACAGTAGCTGATGCGCGATGTAAATTTCAACTGGATCTACATCATTGCTCACTAGTTTAACACGCATTTTGCCATTGACTTTTCTGAGCGGGCTAAAATATTTGTCCATTGGCTTACTGTATAACCTATATCACCCGCCAAATTACACACAAATCCCATTGACTCTCCTGAGCGGGCTAAAATATTTGTTCATTGGTTTACTATATAACCCATATTGCCCGCCAAATTACACACAAAATCCCATTGACTTTTCTGAGCGGACTAATTTATTGTAATTTTGCCGGTAATTTTGTTGACTTATCCAACAAACCTTGAGGACAATAACATTTAAAAATTGCCCTGCTCAGATGTCTGATACGGTTAATAATGATAGATATTTCAAGAAAATTTTAATGTACATGTAATATTTTTTTACTGAAAACGAAAAACAACGTAAAACAGAATTTGTCAACTCGCTGTTTTGCTTCTATAGGTATGCATGGTGTTAATGGATAATTTACTTTTGGAAAACGTCAATGCATGCTCTACTAAAGTTCAAGGATGTCTTATTTAATAGAGGAGCTCAAAATGTCATAATGTAAAATCTTGAATTTTGTCAATAGTTACTTATATGTACATATTTTTTCTTTCTTTCTCTACTCTTTGTTGCAGTAAAAGGTGATATAAGCTGTCAAGACTTTGAGTGTCCCATTACATACAATCCAGTATGTGGAAGCGACAACAGGACTTATACTAATAGCTGTGAAATTCAGAAAGCCACAATATGCTTGGAAGGTGGAGCTAGTATTGAAAAAATATCGGATGGAGTATGTAAGACAAACTCTTGAAGGAAACTGATGTGTCTGATATTTATATTTGATGAAAACTGAAGCGAGGTGTTGGGATAGTGTTAACTTCAGTTGTGAAGTCTTTGTGAAAAATGCTTATGTGCAATGGATGTGATATTAAAGGTGATAGGTTTTCTTTCCAATGTCTTTTAATGTCCTATTTAATGGATGTTCATCACATCGACTGCTGGTGACAAGGACCATGTTCTGCTAAATGGTTCTGAATGCTGCAGAGGATGTCCCGAGGTGGTTTTTCAAAGTGTAATACAGCAGAAGGAAATATATTAGATTTTCTATAATTGGTGTTGGAGCTGCAAGTTAAACCTCAATGATGGAAAGAAATCTGAAACATATTGTATTTGTTACTTTGCACACGTGACACACCAGGCAGTAAAGTATTTCCTATAACTGAAATCATTGAATCGCGAGCACATCTGAAGCGATTGAACATGTGAATGAATAATGAATAGAGGTTGCTGATTTACCATTCTTAAAAGTTAAAAAGAAATCAATATGGTGTATAATGTCCTGCTAGATATTTAATGTTGATGCTTAAGTTATTTCTTCTTTTACTGTGTTTATCATTTCCAAACTCTTTGCTCATGAGAGCAAAACGATTCTGGCGATGATGATCGATCTTAATCAGAGGTATTTTTAAAGAAGAGCTTGCAGCGATGAAAGCTCAAACAGGATTACTGCTGCCATGATGTGCTATATGAACTGGCAGATGCTGCTATATGTATGTACGCCATGAAGCAATGCTGCATTATCATTGATAATTATTGTTTCTGTTGTACATATTTATTGATAATGATGATATGTGTTGATATAACTTATTTTAGACAGGTGTTTGAAAATGGACAAAACAGTTATAGTGTTGATGAAGTATACCTGCACTCTTTGATATTTTGAACGATCTTTTAACAATGCAAGAAATATGAATTTTGACAAATACATATGTATGCTAGTAATTGTTATTTGACCTCTCGCATTTTTAGATGATATAGGGTTGAGATGAACGGGAATTTAAAAGGAGAAAGGGTGTTAGGGAGAAAGAGAGTGAGAGAGATGGGGAGGGGATGAAGTAAGAGAGATAGGAAGACAGAAAGCTGTAGTTTTTTAAATACTAATATTTCATTACTGAATGTAAGCTTCTTTCTCAATTTATATCAATGAAGCAACTTACATTAAGTGGAATATTGAAGAAGGAAAATGTAAGATGTAAACACATTCATGAATTAATAATTACATAAGGTAAATTATTCAATTACCAGAATATATTCAGTTGGTTTTCATACAGCTCATTTATACTTTCTTGCATGTTTTGGAAAAAATCGCAAGATTAAATAAATATAGAGTAATACCTGATGATCTTTCATACATCAGCAAGGAAAGGCTAGAGGCATCTAGAGAATAATAAATAGCAATATGATCATGTCTTCCTACTATATCTACAACTTTCTATGTGTGAATAGTTTGAATCATAATTGCAACACCTTGATATTGTGATACTGTATGTGCCTTGTTGAAGTAATTGTCTCAAAATGTCAATGAAAAACTATGTGTTCAATATTTGCAAGTTTTACATTTAAATATGAGTCTCTCCCATGCAATAGAACATAGCAAGAATGCATATGCATTTATATCTGATATTGTACAATTATTATTTCTTGGTGAAATTAATTGTAATGTAAGAATTGTCAATATGTATGGTATTGTTAAAAACACATCATGTTAGGGGAGTAAAATCATATTTTTACTTTTATATGATGTCGTTTTGAAATAAAAAATTGTTTCCTCTTCTTTCAAAGCACTCATGACTGTACTAACAATATGAGAAGTGTGGAGAGTGAGAAATAAAATTTATAATAAATGTATGACAATTAATACAAATTTGTGACTCTGAAGCTTTTGTACCGTAAATGATTTTCAATAAGTATAAAGTAATAAAATATTATTGTTGCAATAATTTCTGAGGGTGAAAATTCTTTGTTACATTTTTAATACTCCACAGTTTGGGGTTTATCTTGAAACCTTGGGAGAAAAAATGTATCATAAAATAACCAATAAATCATACAATAACCAATGAAGTGAAAGAAGAAAAATAATATAATGTAGAGCTCACATTTTGAAGAAAACATTTCAGAATAACAGTCTCAGTTTTTTACATAATATTCATGCCAAGAGGTCAAGCATCTTTAAGCTTTATTCACAATCACATTACTTTCATAACAATTTTCTGACCATGATATGCTCAACACCGTCATCAGGCTCATTCACATGATGTGACGTAGTAAACTGCAGCGACGTCCCGCTGCATTTATGTGAACAGGGATTCAATTGGGGTGGATAGAAACAAAATTTAGAAAAGTGTTTTGGCATATCCTCTATCATCTCTCCATCATTCATAGTGCAAATGTGACTAATTGCATAAGTCTCTCTATGTCAACATTTTTGCATTCACTTCCAGTTCAATGTTTTCATTACACCTCACAATCTCAGAAAATACCCACCATTGGCAGTCAGCACCCATTCAAATAATTTATAACCATATATAGTTTTACAAATCAAAATGAAAACAACTTGAATAACCTTTTTGGTTTTTAATAGACCCTGACGATGGCCAGTATGTGAAATTGTGTGATATTGAATATTTACAAAAGGTTGCACATTTTCTCTTAAAAATAGATTTCATCTAATGAATATGAATATATGTATAATGCATACACTATCTACACAAAGTATATTTGAAGTATATTAGAGATAGAGTTTAAAGAACAAGTCCACTAAAAAAATAACTTACTTTCCATAAAAGCAGAAAAATCAAACAGACAAATCAAAAAAAGTTCGAGCAAAATTGGATAACTAATAAGAAAGTTATGAATTTTTGAAAAAGTATGTAAAACTATGGAACAATGAGAATCACAACACAAATTGCCAAGATGGTTATCAGTTTGTGACGTCATGTCCTCCCTATTTATCAATTGCTCTATATGATTTAATCCCATTAATTTCCCTTCTTATTTGATTTTCCCATGCCTTTGCCCAGGTTATAAGATTTGTATCATATTGCGTGTATGACATTTCACAAAATCTTTTATGAACTTTAAAGAATTTATTTTTTAAATATTGTATATCTTCATAATTATTGATTTTATATAAATAACTTATCAAAATTCACATTTGTCATGATTTAACTGGACAAAATTACTCTATATTAGTGCATCCACACAAAAACATATTACCATTAATCTAACTTGGATGCTGGTGTGAAGTAATAAGATTCTTAATGCTAAGTTCACACCGACGCCGCATTGATGGCGCTTTAAATCGCCGAGCAAAGCGGCAGCAAAGCGTAACAAAGCTTAATTAAAGCGTAAAGACCGTAATAGAGCGTGAGAAAGCTTCGAGCAATTCGGGACATTCGGCAAGAGCGCCAACAAATTTTAAACTGTTTAAAAATTTGAGGCGATCTGTCACGCATTGCGTAAAGCGGGGAGAGCGTATTAAAGCTTATCAAAGCGTCACAAAGCTTATCAAAGCTTTGCTCAAAGCGTAGGAAAGCTTAACAGAGTTTAAATTTTTGGCACTCTTGCCGAATGTCCCGAATTGCTCGAAGATTTCTCACGCTCTATTACGGTCGTTACGCTTTAATTAAGCTTTGTTACGCTTTGCCGCCGCTTTGCTCGCCGATTTAATGCGCCATCAATGCGGCGTCGGTGTGAACTTAGCGTAACATATCACAGGAGATCGTGACATTTTTTGAAAAAATGACGCCGCATTGATCGCCGATTTAAAGCGCGGCAATCAGCGTCGGTGTGAACTTAGCATAAGGAGAAAATGGGAAATTTATATCATCAATATAAAGAAAATAATTAGTGAATAGTGAGGACATGATGTCACAGACTCATGAGTGAGTTCCAATTTTTTAATGTCATTAAAAATTCATAACTTTCTTATTAGTTATCCGATTTTGCTCAGACTTTTTTTGATTGGTTATTCTGATTTTTCTGCTTCTATTGAAATTAAGTTATTTTTGGAGTGGACCTGGGCTCTAAAAAAAATAATTAAATTTCATCTAATAAAGCATCAGAGATAATAACTTAAAGAAATAGTAAGTGCATAGTAGATGGTATCACAATAAAAGGTGTCAAAGATTTCCACAAATTATATACCATGTGGCTTTGTATTTAAACTACCAATTAATCTGAGGTTTTCTTTTTTAAATTATCAGTTACACATAAATGTTCAAAACTTTTAAGAATATTCTATAATAGCCTCCAAACATTAATTATTGAAGAAACTGCCATGCAGTGGTGGCACTTCAGACAATAGGGCACTAGTCTAATTGGAATATACTAAACAAAGTAAGACAAATACATGTATAGGATATGGCAAATATGGATAAAGCCCTGTTGCCCTTTATGAGAACATATATGTGAATATAACTGTTTATAATCTTTTTTCATGTTATGGAAATAATATTGCACAACTAAACATGTTACAAATACTGATCAGCATATGGACGAGTAATTATTATGGCATGTCTACGGTTTATGCTAGGGTAATAACTGACAAACAAAATTGTATGAACTTAACATTATATACTTCCACTACCATCAAATAGCAACATCACCCATGATTTCAAGCATGAGCAATAACTGAAGTCCAAACATTAATGAGTTGTAAATATTCCTATTATAAATTATAACATTACATAATATTTCTAATGCAAATGACTATACATGTATTAAATGTATCAAGTGCATTGTACAAGGGGTCATAATTACCTGGATAAACAAATTAAGAGAATTCTCAGAGAAAAGAAAAGAAGGAGACGAAAGTAAACTGAGTAAAATGATAATAATACAAAAATGAGAAAAGATGGAGGGAGAGTAAGCAAATACAAAGCATAAGAGTAGCTGATTGTCATTTGTTTAATAAATATACCCAGTATAAACTCACTAGTTTCAGTCTTAAAAATGGAGAAAAAGTGACCTGTCATCATTCCAAAATGAAAAAATGAAAACACACATTTAGGCTTAGATTTCATAATAAATGATTAAATTTGTGTCATTTTCTTCAATCTTGAAGTATAAACATTGTATCTTCAATTTTCTGGTCCTATTTAAATGCATGTAATACTATTAGACACTGGCATAACATTCTAACCATATAATAATGCACCTTAAAAAAAAGTGATTGTAGATCTAATAGGACTAAAGTACCTGAACAGTATAACTTACTTACAGTTTGTAACCATTAGAATGCGAACTATTGATAGATGTGGCTGCTAAACACTCTTTTGTCATTCAGCTAGAACAAAACAGCTTCATCTACAATTCTTATTGCTCAATTAAAACTGTTGGTCTTAAAATTATCCATACCTTACTAGGCTGTGCAAAGATCTACTGCATACAGTTGCGCTGTACAAGTTACATCATACTAGAACTAGGAGGTCTGAATGTATCCATTGCTCATGCATGTTCATGAAGATCTTTCAACATGTAGTCATTCATAGCAACGTTTGGCAATACCTTTCACAAATGTAAGCACTGACTGGCTAAATTCAATTGAATTTCACTTTGAATTGCACTCAATAGTAATTGATGGAAAATGCAATTCATTTCATTTTTAATGTTGTGCTGTCAATCATCTCATGATATTTTGTTTCTTTTCAAAGATATGTGAAATAAATTTGCATCTTGAAAACATTTCACGATATTGTCTGATTGATAGAGAGACCTAATGAGAGGTAGTATGGTGTTATTGATGTGTATTCTACTAGCAGCATTGCAATGTACAAAAAACATGTATTACCAAACATTACAGAGAACTACAGAATTTACAACATTAACCTACAGAGCAAGTTGCAAAAACAACATGTACATCAGTTGAAACCATAAAGATACATTTTGATCTCTGCAATGCCACATACTTGCCAATAAGAATTTTAAGACACAATGAAGTATTGCATGAAGTTTGCTAAGCTAATCTCAAGAAGTAATTACGTTGACATTAACAGTCATTCTGAAAGTCAAACTATAGTTATTAACACTATTCATGTGGCAAAACTGGTCTTCTTTTGGTCAGAATGAAAATTGTATGAATGCATACATTACTTCTTTAGTATTGAGTCGAGGCCATAGGAAAGCGGAATCTACACTTTACAAAACTTAACATATTTCAGGTCTTATAATTCTTTTTTAAGAAACAGTTAACAGCTGATTTAAGAAAAAAATTGCTTTTATCGACTACATCGAAAGCCTTAGAAAGTACCCTTACTCAGGATTCTGTCCATAATATTGTTAACCAAAATAGGATTGTCTTTTGATAAATTTTTATCTCTTCAACAAACTTCTACATGTTGAATCTATAGATTGATTCACAATTGAGTATTACATGAACCCTTCTTTACTACCGACATCTGAGTTTTGATTGAGGTGCGTTAATGCTACTCCTTTCTGTTTTTAATATCAATTAACTCATAAAAGTTGCAACAGCCTGCAAATGTCTACATTTCAGTATGCCATTATTCTTCATATTTCTGTATTTTTCATAATTACCTGATGTACCTTTTCTCTCGCCGTTTTTTTTTTTCTCACTGATTTTGTTGTTTGCTTGTTTGTTTTTGCAAAATTGCAAGTGTGTACACGTATTGCACGAGTGTTTTTTGTTGTTGTTGTTATTTGTTGGGGGGGAAGACTATATATGGCCCGCCAATTATGCCAATCGTTAGCTGTGGCCCGCGAGCTTTAAAAGGTTGGCCACCCGTGTATTACCTTATACTTGGCCATAACCAACTTTTTTCTTAGTACAATACCGTTTTATCCACTTGAACAACAATTTAACAACATTACTATCTAATTTCAAACTAAAGAGGTTATTGCCTTATGCCTCTTTGATAACAAAAACACCTGTTTTACAGCTTTTTAATGATTCAGGAAAACATGAACAATTTCTTTCAAACACATGCTACTTTTTCAAAATGTTTGTGTCAGTACATACATCTGAATTAATTATCAACTTCATATTCATATTTGGTATACAGCTTTCCTCATCTACATGTATTGTAAACAAGTTGTATATTATTATTATTATTGATAGGGTAACTGGATGAAACAGGAAACAGGATATAAGGATGAAGGAAAAAAAAAAGCCCAGTAATTCATATGAGGCTGTGAAAAGTGCCTCAATATGAGCACAACTTATATCTTGCATAACAGGTACTGTAACCAAAAAAAATACAGTTACCAAAAGAAGGATATCCTGAAAAGATCCAAATTCAGGTTTCACAGGGATACACATTTCAGAGTGAAACTAGTAGTGTATAGAAATTAAAGTAATAAAAAAGGAAGACTTATATCAAGATAAGAATTAGCTCTGAGTATCTCCACTCCCTGGTTTGAAGAGATAGTCAAAATTCAATCACAATGGCCTTCCATATCTTACCAGGTTTGTATTTCTCTCCCTGGTATAGAGTGGCAAATTTATGATAAATGTCTTGCATCTTCAACTCCACAGTTCAAGCCACTTGACTTGGTATCTTCAAACTATTGGATACCATTCGATTTTGGTAAAAACTGCATATTTTCCAAGGACTCCATCGCGACCAATCTTGTGCTTTCATTTGGTGTTGTGGTTAAAATGTTATAATCATACCTCATGGAAATAGAGATTAGCAGCCACACAGAGGGCAAAGACACAGAAGCTGTTGTAGTAAATCAGCAGACGGAATTTGGGATCCACATCTCCTTGTCTATACCAGTAAATCTGAGGAATGAGGAAAAAAGAAAAGAAAAGGGAATCAAAGTCAAGAATTCAGCTCTAGTATCTCATTTTTTAAACCTGTTGAATACTGAATTATGTCATTTTCATAGGCTTGACACAGTGACCTCCTGTTTCCCATTGGCAGAGGGTTAACACTGTTCAAATGATGTATGTGAATAAGTTTGTTAGTTTGTTATACCATTTTATTAGCTCCAGATGGGTTTGTGTGCATCCTTCATATGATAGATGAACATGAGGTCTAAAAGCTTTTAACATTTAGAATTACAGCAAGCACCATTTTTCTTACATAACAAATTTCCTAGATCCTTGGTAGTTTATTTGAATGCATATAAATGCAAATAAATACAGATAAGTTTCATGTAAAATTTAGATTTGTGATCACATAAGCCCCCACATAAGCCCCCACATCTAAGCATAAACTATGCATATGAAACATTATTAAATAAATATTAAATGAGATGATTCTAAAGCCTGTCAAGGAAAATCAAGGAAAAAAAATTCTGGTAAATTGAATACATTATAAGCAAATCAGTAATATCCCTAGATAAAGTACTACCGGTATCTATTTATGTATTGATTCAGGGCCTTTAGAATACTTACCAGCAAAATATTTCCAATGCATACAAAGATGATACAAATTGAAAAGAAGATATTGACAGGCAATGGAGGCCACGAAGGGAAGACTAATGCACTAATGAAGGTGACCTAGGTAAAGAATAACAGAGTTTGCAATATATCGTTAATTTAAATTTCATGTTAAAATTAATCAAATGTGTGAATTTGGCCAGCTGTATGAATGAAAGAAATTTAACATGCAGAAAAATATGTTATGTTAAGTAATGTCTGATAAAGACTACCTTGAGTTGGGAATCATGGTAAAATATAAGTTTGACAGAATCCTAACAAAATTCACACTGAATGTTAATTACAAATATTCTACCAAAAAGAATTTGATGGTAAACGTATCAGCCTTATTGTCTCATCCTTCTTTTCTTAAGCTGACCTCAGCATAAAGAAAAGAAGGATGAGACAATCAGGCTAGTAGTTCAACTAAAGAAAACATAAAGGTATGCACTCCCTTGTGTTTTCAGAGGACCGGTATAATTATGTTAATGGTCTCTGTAAAATTACCTTTACTCATTTGCCACATGATAGATATTTAAAAGTAACCTTAATTCAGTTTTTCTCAAGTGTTACTTTCACCACATAAGCTCAAGATGAACCTAGCCTACAGTCATCCTATGACTTTGACATGCCTCAATTGTCCGAAAATATGGCAGGTAAATTGAAAGATATCTGAAAACTATTTCATTTGCTTACAAGCAATAAAATTCTACACAATCATAGCCCCCAGCCATTAATTCTGTAAACAACAGACACTAAATCTTTATGCTGTTCTTTAACAATTCATATTCCTCGGTAATAAAACTTATTACAAATCTTTTTAACACCCAGATATAAACTGTGATTTTGAAAAAGAACATTAGTTTCAGATAGTGCAAGATTATTTTATACTTTGTAATATATCTGTTAGCTTCTTACCGTGACTATTACAACCAAGACAATGCCAATTATAACGTTCACTGCTCGTTCCTAAAATGAAAGGCAACATAAAGGTAAGCATAAAACAATGAAATAAAGAATATCAGATCAGATCACATTACATGTATTCATCATTAAAACAGTTTGGAACTCTATTTTATTTATGTTAGCAAATTTCTTTGAAATGCATCCAATTATATGAAGTCAAATCCTAGTACCCCATACTTATCAAACTTTTCTTTCTATTGATATAGAAGTCCTCTGAATCAGTTCTGTGAAATAATATTTCTGCATTTCTATCAGATTCTTTGACTCCTCCCTACAACTGAAATTTCCCTTTGTAACGTAAATTACAGCATATTTCTCCTTTTTGGTAGAGTAAAAAAATATAATTTCTTTAATCGGATCAAGAAGCTATTGGGTAACCCTCTAAGAGGTAAACAAATATTAATGACCACTTCTTATATGACAAGTTATCTGGTCAGGTTTCAAATAATAGTGGCTATTTTTTTTAAGGTGGCCCTTATTTCATTTATGAGGTCCTCTTAAACATTTAGGGAGTGAGTCTGCTTATCTCTTATCTATATTTCCAATGAATAACTAGCTTTTATATCAGCCCTCTATTAGTAGCTACATCTGATTTACCCATGTCTGTGTCTCCCCGAAGAGAGGTGCTTGGATGTCTGTATTGTAGGCACTCATCTTGGCTCTCACCACATTCACATGCCCCTATTCATGGCAGAATCAAGAGCAGTAACTTATTTTAATACAGGAACAGATTTGTACTGTAGAGCACCTTGTGATAACACATCACATAGATTCTGTGTTAAAATGAAAATGATTACAATATCAATCAACATGTATAAATCGAGCTAGCTCTTAATCATAATAAATACATTGCATCCCAGAAAAAAACGAGACTGAGAATTATCAATGTTTTATCACAAGAGTAAATGAGGGGGTAATCGACCAGTTCCAGTTTTCGGCCGATTGGTTGGATGTATGGTCAAATCCCTTTAAAATACCTCGCATAATAGCATAACACATATCCCACACATACCATACCATGCCAGTGTCACTGAAGAACCACATTTGCAATGAAAAATATATCCTGAAATATCATATTTTAGCGATGTAATCGTCGGTCCTGCTACCCGATTCTTAAAAATCGAGTATCTTACGCGTGTTTGTAAGAAATATGGGTACCATAAAATGAGATTTATTCCAAGTATTTTTCAGATTAAGAGCCCGATTTTGTGTTGGTCGCAAGATCACAAATATCTCATCACATGTATTAAG
>BEXV01000037.1:400424-419955 GCA_003118195.1 Hemicentrotus pulcherrimus | reverse complement strand
TAAAAAATGTTTAGTGTCCTGCCTTGTTTAAAAAATAGGAAGGAGGAAGCCCTTTTTTTGCTTTTTCAAGATGGCCGCCAGCATTTATATACCTGTATATATTTTGTTTTAACTTCAGGAAATCATTTTAGCAGGATGTTTTTCATGTTTTTTCATTTAAAAAAAAGGAAAAAAAATGATGGCCCCCATGAAGGAAGGAGGCGGGATGCTAAACATGATTTTTTTTTAATGGCCTTATGTAGACTTGGGATCTTTACTTCAGTTTAAAACAAGAAGAGGCAGGGGCCACAGAGTAATGAAAAGCATCTTATTTTAAGAGGTAAAATGTGAAAAATTGCTTGTTTCAAGCAGTTTTGGGAGGTCCATTAAAGAACAGAGACTCTGTAGATAATGTAAGGTAGTGACGTAGTCTGTTACCCATTACAATACATACTGTAACTGCCATAGCATGCAGTATTATGGAGTATGAAGTAGTCGTTTTTTTTTTTCAGTCAAGGAAGATTTTCAGAAAACAATTATTTGGCCTCACTACTAATGCCCTACATTAACAAAATATTAGAGATATCCTCAATCACACTTGTTTGTGCAAAGCTTATCAGATAAGACTTCCACTATTGTTTAAGTTATAGCTTGACCATTATCACCCAGTGTCCTCCTTCATATATCTTGACCATAGTCAAACATTCTAAAAGAGTACCCTTTGACCCACATGCATAATTTCTGTTTCAAAGTGTTTAGTCCTAGTGCAGTGTCCCACTTGAAGTGTCATCAACATTACCTAAAAATCATTACTTATTTGGAACTTATAAAGAAAGAACATGCCTCTTACTCTTTAATCTCTATATTACAAATTACTTTAATTGATTTTTGTTGAAAATAGCATGAAATATTGTTCTCATGCCTCTATGATTTTTGTATAGATAACTGTAACTGTCATTGCTTAGAGTAATTTTACACAATTTAGTGTATTTTGATGACCAAACAACATATTCACTGTAATAAAGCTTTACACTTTTGCTCACTCACTTACAAAATGTAGTAACTGGAAATTGATATTTAAGCAAGAGGCATCAGTCCTCTTGTGAAATCTTACCCACACACCTATGTACATGTATGTAGTCTTAAAAAAAAAAAAACCTGCTTAAAACGGATCTAACTGCATTTAGCATTTAAATTCGAAACTATGTTGGAACATCTTTTGGTTATTTTTTGTTACCGGCAGTTGTGAAATATTATATGGTGACTATTTTAGAATAATTGATAAAATTATAAGAAATTGAAAATTGAAATTATGTGATATGTAGGTGTCTACCTTTACTTCAAACTAAGTTGTTCAACTTTAGAAATTCATTTCCATCTCATTGGTCAACTCCATAGGAACTAGTAGAAAGATGGATAATACTTGCTCATGTTGTCACATCATGATTTATGCTTTTAAAAAATTCCTTTCCCTACACAGGTCTTTTTGACACTCCGCTTTTGGCAGGGCTTCCAGAAAAGGTCCGGACCTTCTTGGCAAGGAGTATCCCCTTCCCCAGCAGGCTAGCTCATCCTGATGAATACGCCCACATGGTGGAATCCATCGTTCAAAATCCCATCTTGAACGGGGAGGTGATCCGCTTGGATGGGGCCCTCAGGATGCAACCATAATGGGTGCAACGTTTAAGTAGGTATTAGAATTGTTTTCAACTACCGGTAGTAATTATTAGGATCTCTGTCCAGTAGTGCCGTGTTTGTGCCATCGAACTGAATCGACCAAATCAATTGATTCATAATATATATAAATATGCAATATTTTTCCCGTAACATGAGAGTGATTTTAATAGTTTCATACTATTAATTAAATGTAATGTCAACTGTTATTGTATGATTGTTTTAAATGGGGGCATGCTACAAGAGTCCTATCTCGCACCCCGGGGCAACGTGTCTGACACGGCCGGTTGTAGCAACTACTCCAAAGATCAAGATTACATTAATCTTGATCAAAGGAGATACGAACGAACGAACCGGTAGTAGAGATATATGTCAGTAAACCTCACAATGCTCATGCGTATGCTAGCCTTATTAAAGGAGTCTGAGAATTGTGTTCAACAAGTTCTGGTATTAGCGACAGAGTTCAAAGTTCAAATGCACAAAGTATTATTAAAACTACATTGCTCTATAAGAGTACACTCTCATCATTATTATGATATATTTTCTACTTGAGATGCATAGATTTGTATTTACTACCTTGGAGGAATATGTATTTTCATGAATGACCAACCTAGTGAATCGGATCAAGATTTAAATTAAAAAACATTTTGATAGGAATTATGTAAGCTGAAAGGGCATGTGGCTTTTGAAGTGACATTTCTCTTATGTTTACTCTGAAAAACAATTATTAAGTGCAATCACTGTGTGGAAACTTTTGTTGTTATTGATGATATTAGATTGCTGTTTTACACGTTCTACGTGATTTTCATGCAAAATGCATTTATGTATTACTTTGGCTGAAGTATGTACATTGCATTTATGAATACATGTAGTTTGCTCAGGTGAAGGTATTATAGCATTCAAATGTTTTATTGCAAGGGTTAATCACAATGCAGGGCGATGCATTTTGGGTGATTAGCCCCTGTAAACCTTGATGTGATATTTATGTACTACTCCTTTTTTATAATTCTTTTCTATTATTTTGGTTATTTGTTATTCATCTATTATTTAAAAAGAAAAAAACATTTTTAAGATGGGGGCGACATGAAAAGGTCATTTGCCAATGTGTCAAATCTTTGTTTAAAGTCATGTATTCAGAGATTAGTACTGTTATTATGATTGGCCTTATATTCATATGTACTAATGTATTCTTCCCAATATGTATGTAATATCTCAGCATATCCTTGGAGTATGTTATGAAGTTTTACATATATATATATTCAAATTGCAGTGAAACATGACTTGTGTGGTACAATTGATTTCTGATTGACTATTTTACATCTGAATATTCACAGCCTTGGACAATCATCATTTTTACAGCATATTACTGTAAACATTTGTTTTCTTCTTCTTGTTATATGGCTTTATGCAGGTGTGCTTGACCTCAACACCATTGTGATACATATGTCTTCCTACTTTTGTTGAAAGTTCTATATAATCATGAACTATGTGAAAACGTTCTCGATTTAACTTTGGAGTATATCTTTGTACCTTGTGTAATCATGAATACACTGATTCCATGCTCATGTGAGTGGCTGAAGGGAGTTTAAAATCCTCAGGAATGATACACCAAGCGAGTCTTTGATGTACTAAGTTGTGTTTCTACATGAGGTTGATATGCAGCGAGTAATAATGTGATGTATTGGAAATAAAAACCCTTGATTTGGGCCTATGATGTACTTGCTTATTGTACCAGGAGTGTAAAGTTTCTGATTGCTTTTATTGTATTTGATAGTGTGCACATATCCACAATTCTGTAGAGATATATACAGTGGAACATCAGTATTTAGAGCTCTGGTATAACTATGTATCTGTTATAACAAGGTGATTTTGCTGGTCCCAGCTCTTTATATGTTCTTTTGTTTTTTTACCCCGATTTAACAAGGTAATTTCCTTGGTCTCAAGGACCTCATTATAAAGAGTTTCCACTGCAGTTTATTTACAATATGTTACTCAAAATTCAAGCATATCACTTGTTTGTCACTGATTACACTCAGGTTGCCTTCATGTCAGATGCAAGCAGCTAAAACTGTCCAATTCTCTTTTTTAAGCATTCTACTGTGCACTTGTGTCCATGTAACAAATTGTGTCATGTGATACGTTTTCAACCAATAGGATACAAAAACCCTATTACATATAACAAAATATCAAGGTGCCATTGTCTTTGTTGCTTGTGCTGGACAATACTAAATTTCAATTCGCTCTATGACTGAGTTGTTTAAAGATAAACTTGAGTTTTGGTAAAAAAAGAAAATGAATTCTCACAGAATCAAACGAAACTTAAACTAAATGTTCAAGATTACAAATAAATGTCGTGTGCCAAACAATTTTGGAAAAAAATTTATACTGGCTGAGTAATGAGCATAGAAAGATAAGAAAATCAGGTAGTACTAGCCCGACACCATTTGTTTGGTCCCATAAACATCTTTCTGTGTACAGTGCTTGTTACTTTACCAAGACTGGGTCAAATTTATTATGATTTTGATGCCTCCAGAACCTTGCAGTGCACACCAATACTTACATGCTACATGATCAACTTGTTCTGATCCATTACACACCTTTTCTTTCACAATGCAATCGCATTACAAGAACTCCCTTTATCTTTAATAAATGACTGCCAAAGCAGTGAAAAAGCAGAAGAAGTGTCATGAAAATGTGGGTGGTGTTGTGATGGGGCAAGATGGAACACAACCTTTTTGGGCAGGATGTGAAATCATATACATGTATAATTTCACACCATTCTCAGTCATGGAATTCAGTATACCTGAAAATGAGAGTAATGGAAAAAGCATGTAAATGCTTCACAATGTGCATTTATCGACTTTTACCACTTTAAAATGCAGATTTGTTTATTTCAATATTCAAATCTCACATTGTGCCTTCTAGATGACATCAAAATAAAATAAAATACATTTTGTCTGATGCCTCTATTTTTTAAAAATCTTTTCAAATCTGTTATTCATTGCCATTAATTCTGAGGATAAACTCGTCTTATTTCATAATTCTGTAAAGGATGAAAATACACAAATGCAAACAACCACAAGGAACATTTAATTTAAAAATAGATTTAATTTGTCAGACTTCAAAAGGAGATGATTGTTTCATATTTTGAATGGCACATTTATTCTCATGTGTGCAATGCGTGTTAAGAAAGTGTAGTACAATGATGCATAATCTATGCTAATTTTATAGAAGACAAAAAACATGAAACATTAAAAAAAAAATCAATATTTACAAGTTGAGAAATATATAAACATGACGGTATGCAACTATTCAATTTTAGAAGAAAAAATTGTCACACTCCTTCAATAACATGTTAATAAAGCCATCACGACATCCTGACATCCTTTAGCTTATAGATGAATGTACATTTAAAGTACCATTTAAAAAATTCATGTAAATAATTAACTTCCCTCAAATCAATATAAAACCTTTTTTTACAATTCCCTTCTGATCTTTGGCTTCACTCTACAAATCTTTCAAAGCTTGCAAAAACAAGCGCTTTTCCACAACGTTAAAACAGAGAGGGATCTTACTTCTAAAATATTTTACATAATATGTATGATTTATATATACATGTATGATGTAAAACCTGGCTTTGAAATAAATGACTAGAATAAATGGACTCTTAAGTTTACAATGGACTCTTAATGACACAGAAGATGATCTAAAGTTTCCCTAGCAATTTTTTTTTTTTTTTTTGGGGGGGGGATGTCAGCATTTTCATGACAACATATGGACATACATGTTTGTACAATAGTAAGGGCAATTATGATTTTTCATTTTTTGATTTTCACCATCAACTTATTTTAATGAAAATAACACCTTACCATGCAAAGTGGAACTCCATCTTTGGACTACGTCATTGCTTTGAAGGTTAGAGATTCAGGGCAAAGTTTTTAAAGCAAGTGTGCTAAATTTCTATGAGCATTTTTTGCTGGACATTCTTTTGATGTTTCAAAACCTATATGACTATAACATTCATATAATATAAACTAAATGCAGACAAAGATTATTTCACTGAGCATAGAAAACAACACATCCTTTTAATTTCCCCCATTCTTCCAATGATCATTAAACAAGCTAAATCTGACTGTATATTCCATACACGGCAAAAAGATTTCTTGCACATAGCACACCAGCACCTAGACTTTAAAACACAATGCATAAATGTTCAAGTATGTAAACTCAAGTATTAAACTCTAAATACATTTATACCAAACAATGTATAACATCTTTTTTTAGCACCAACTATAAAACAAAAAGTTTTCCTGCATTAGTGGTTAAATTTAACAATTAGTACCTACCGGTATTTAAAATTCAAATTCTGGTTCTTTTATAACTTTTGTAATAATTAATATCTCCCTTTCCTTAATGTACCATTGTCTCCTCTCTCCATCTCCCTATCCCTCTGTCTTTTTCACTGCTCCTACTCTCCTTGCATTCAAATCCAGCAAAGACACTATCCAGCAAATAAATGACTCACATTATCTTTATGGATATTAATACCGGTATAATACTGAGTTAAGTCATTGTTGAAATCGCTCAAACCTAATTAGGCTTACAAAAGGAACCATGTAAATGGATTGAATGGTTCTGGAAATGATGGAAGGCTGCAAGTTTGATGTCATTGCTTGAAATGACAACCCTCCAAATTGTGCAAATAATCCATGTGTCCAATCATACATATATATGTTCCCACATCACTGATGGCATTCCATACATCTTGGTTCTATGTTAGCTAGGATCTAGTAAGATTGCTCTCCCACATCTATGTGGATCATCAGATATGAGGTCGCTGTCACCTCCGTCCTTCGGCTGACTGGATTCCTCACTTCTGTCACAATCTCCAGGTGTAGAACGGTTTCAAAGGGTCCAGAGATGGGCTTTTGTAGGGACACGTAACCTTGTATGCAAATAAACAAGGAAACCAAGATTAAAATCGCCTTAAAATCATTTTGATGAAGAATTGCAAATATCAACCTGTATTTTGATAAGCTAATCGAGTTTTCACATGGGAAGTTTACGTATGAGGGGTGTTTATTTCCAGTAATTCAGAATAATAAACAATTCATTGTAATTAAATATGAGCCCCAAATTGTCTTTTTCCACAATGTCTCCAAAACATCATCCACATATTTAAATGGCCTTTTATCAATCATTTGCCTCTTTCAATTTACCTCCAAGAGATACAACCTAGAAATTTAAGGAAACAACCTCAAAAAGCCAAGATAATTTTCTACTTAAATTTAAAATTGCTGTTTGGTTTTATTTAGCTCAATCTAAAGTTGATTTAAGCAAAACAAGTTTGACCAAGGTCTAGTTTATTCTAATTTTGCCTTAAATCCTCACATCAAGTTTAAGTTTACTAAAAGAATACAGGCATAGCATAATTTTTTTCTTCAATTTAGCAGATTGATGAAGATATAAATCAAACCATAACTTAAATTTCAACATCAAGGATGTCATTTTCAAAGGGTCTGTATGTATATACATAAATCTATATTGGCTAACCTGTAGGTAATCCTCTAGGGAATAATCGCGTAATGACAAAGTAGTTGGCCTCATTGCCACTAATTGATCTGAAGTACGTCTGTGAGCTCCCGCCATAAGCACTCCTGTAGTTAGGAAGCTGCAAACAGGAGCATGGATTATTAGATAATGAAGTTGTGCAGATGATTCAATAACAATCAAGCATCGGTACATCATCAGATTTGGATGTTTACATTCAAGAGTCTGACAAAGTTGTACAGGCAAAACTGAACATTCAATAATTTTTGCATCATTCCACAAAACATTTACAAATATGAAAAAAATAACAATAATAATAATAATAATAATAATGAAAATAATAATGAGTGTTGTTTACCCAGGGTAGCCTCATCAGTATTAATGCTGTTCTCCCTGAGAGCCCTGCAAATAAAGGCTACTTCACAGCTCTACCTTAAAGGAGTCACACCAAGAAGCAAAAGTGTTTTGAATTGATGCAAAATTCATATCATTGCGAAGGGAAAGCCTTACTGATCAATTACAACAAATTTCCTCTTCAAAATATGTTTTGGGCCCGCAGAAATCAACTTTAAAAAATGTTAGTTTTGAGATCCAGATTTACTGCCTATTCGTATTTTTTCGTATTTTGTTGTAGTTCTTCGTGTGACGTCACACCCTGGACACGGCTGTTAAAAAAGGCTGCTAGCTTCCGCTTGGTCTGCAGCTAGACGGACTAAGCGGAAGCTAGCAGCTGGTACCGAGCTGTTTGTCCAGGGTGTGACCTCACTATTCAGAGCTCGCTACGCTCGTGTGTTTGGCTTACGTTCGGGGGCGCTTGGGGGTTTAAGAAGGGTCTTGAAAAATGGCATTTTATGCCTCTCCACGATATCTATATGATTTCTCAGCAAATTATTCGTGTTTTTCAAGAGAAAATCTTTCCATCCATATGTAATTTGTTCTAATTATCAGTTTTTAGTAAATTTTCTTTGGGTAGCTCCTTTAGCAACATGTATTGTGCATTTACAACAAGGTCGTCTATATCTGCATTAGGGGCAAATATGGGTGTAGATGTAATCAAAATTTTAATCGAAACTTTGACTAATACAGAAAATGATTTACTTTCTTTCCCGTAAACTCTTTCTATACTTGCTCCCAAAAAGGAAGTAATTCACAAAGTTGCTTGCCCAACTTTCACAGTCACAGTTTCGTCGATCCAATAAAATTGGAGTTCAAATAAGGGATCAGTGGGGATTTACAAACACTTTATGGTTTCACGCAATGTAGAGAATGTACGGTCATAATTTCACTATATTTTCCCTATCAGCCAAGTGATAAAGTTAGTTGCACTTCTGACAATTTTGGTTGACTTTGGGTGCTGGGCAAGCAGGTTATCAGCACCCAGGGCTATCTACTCACCCCTATTGTAAGCAATCTGATTGGTTGCCTCAGGAACGGAATGCTTGGAAGAGCCACAAAGGTATGGCTGATGGTACTGTTCAAATTGCCAGGTGGGCAGTCGGATGCAATACCGGTACGTGGACAGGTCTTCACACATTGGATGTTGTCATTGCTAAACATAAGAGACAGAACAAAATAAGAAACACTGCTAACACCTACATGAGTCTAAAACTAAGAAGTATTTATGAATAATAAACAAGTTTATACACACATTCAAAAGGTAATCTTGAAACTTTGAAAGTGATTTCAAAACTTTTCAATCTAATAAACACTGTTTGAACCACAAGAGCTTCTTCAACCTACATGTATACCCACTACATTGAGGTGCTAACTGAACATGCAGCCATGAAGATCTGGTTTGAGTAACCAACGACTTCAATCGTATGGATTCATATCCCACCGCTGCCATCACTAAAGATATTGTTTCAACTGCAACAGCTACCTTAAAGGGATCAGGTAACTTTGTATCAGATTCTGAAACAAAATCCTGGATTTATCTCATGCTGCAATGATGATTATGAACCTTTAGGTCAGTCAGGAACCCCATGACTTTTACAAGCCGATCGCATGTCTGATTATCAAGATATTTATGATAAAAAATGATCAAAAAAAAAACCAAATTTCCCGTTTGCCAAACAGTTTTCATAACTCTACAGTCCTTTGGGGGAAAACGAGTAGGGTAAAACCGGTCACTCACAGATTCTTACTTTTTTGAGGCACTTCTTGATCATTTTTGAGCGCAATTTTTGTTAGGGCTTCAATATTACACCATATCACAGACACTGATAACACTTCGGGCCATGCATCTCAGATTTAACATTGTTAAACTATCCCTTTAACCTACGAACATAACATTGAGGTGCTAACTTAATACAGCCACGGTACTCTGGTTCTATAGTCATCAGACACTTTGCATCCCACTGCTGCCATCATGACAACGGTAGAGACACCGTTTCAATCACATCAGTCAATTCAAGGGCATGGGTTCATACCCCATCGCTGCCTCCACAAACTGCCTGAAAAACAATGGCTACCTCAGCATATATATATATTTTATATATGACAATTATATTGAGGCGCTAACTAAACACAGCCACATTGCATAAACTAGGTGAACACACCCTAAACAAGCCACAAACCTTGCTTTCATTGTGCTCACCACTTTCCAATTATCCACTTATTTTTTATATGTAGTCTGTTAATACTGAATTATGTATTATACTTTTTAAAAAAATCTTCTTAATCGTCTAATCTTCTAATGCCATAGTTGTATAATATTTGTATTGCCCATTGACGGTTTTTTACACAGTTTTAATTGATGTTGTTATTTGGAAATAAATGATTTGATTTGCTTTTGGTTTGATTTGAATTTGAATTTTAACATTGCTCTGGTTTTAATCATCAGCCACTTCACATGCCAATGCTGCCACCACAACAATAGTAGTGACACCGTTTCAATCACAAAATCTACCTTAACCTATGGCCTTTATATTGGGGTGCTAACTGAAGTCAGCCACAGTGATTGAAATGGTAAGGATATACAACTTGTTACCACATAACAAATACAACGATGCCTTGCAGAGAGCAGCATATCATATAACATAATGACAATGTTATATTGCTGTGGGAGAGATTTATTATTCTAAGTATATCAAACAAAATTATTAATTTTTCATATTTCAATTGATGTGCTAGCTAGGCCAGTATTTGTTAACCTGCTTTCTTCAGTCATAAAACCCTTTTCAGAAATAAAAAATTCACATCATCCCAATCCCAAATTCATCACAGAATATAATTTGTGCATCACTCTGCCATGTATACATCCACAGGCATATTTGCTTCTAATTTGTATGAGCGAGCTAGCAACAAAAAAAGTCTTTATTTTGTTAAAAAGTTATTTTGTATTCAACACACTAGATAAAATAAAAAATAATGTATGCTGGCATCCCGCTGCCAAATAATCATTAATATAAGGATATTGGGGCATCTTTTTACCCACGATTATCCTGTTTCTAAATGTTGCGAGCAAGTGAAGCATACTAGTAGTAAATATATAATTCTAAAATAGTGTGATAGTTAAAATAGTATGATATTAGGGTGCCTCATTGCCTAAATATGGAGGTATTCAGGCAATTCACTGGCTATTATTTTGAAGGTATATTATTTAGAATATTTCAGTACCACAAGGAGAAGGACATTGTCTAGACATTCCTGGGAAAAAGAATCATGTTGAAAATGCTTTCCAAATTTCTCTTGTTCTATCCCTTTGATGGTAGTTTTCTGATATAGACAGATTTAATGCATTACGGATTGAATCATTGGTTACTGCCATGCTTGACTGAAGAGAGAAAACAAATATCAAATTAACAGGTTATGATATGGGGTTTAATGCACATAGTATCATTATTATACATGAGCATTTACACACAAAACAAACCAAGCTCTCTGATATGTCTGTAAAAGGTTTATTCATATACAGGCACAAAAATCAAGGTCTGAAATTAAAAATATACATTAAAAAACTAGCATATAATATATAAACATGTAGACATGTTGATGGAACAAAGTTATAATGCACAAATTTTGCTCAACTAATATCATCATTTCAAAACTATACATGAATTTTTATGATTAATTGGTATGAATTGAGGCAAAAAATTATAATTTTAAAGACATTTGTACCGTATCAACACTACATGACTTCAGCCTTGTGTTTCCAAACATGACAATTTCCAAAGCATTAACTTCACATATCTTCACCAAAGTGTGCGTAAGTGAGAAAAGCTGTAGAAAAAGCAATAGATTTACAAATTATGCCAATGTTCATTCTCTGTGTCAGTGGCATTTAATTTTTTGACAGAAAACTGACTTTCTGGGTAAAAGCAATAGATACGACAATGCTACTCTGACTAACTTCTAATACAAAAATATACAAATTATTCACTAAACTGTTTAAAAAATATCAATATCAATTCACAATATTGGATACTATTGGATCAATAATTTAGGAGAAAGGACTAAAGCAACATTATTGTATTCCTTGAAAGGTATTATCTAATCTTTTTGGAGTAAAGATACCAAATCAATTGAAGGTATTAAGTCTGGTAATTCCACATTTTATCTGTGCCTAAATTCATCAAAGATTTTATTAACCTTGTTCATGCTTTATGTCATTTTACTTTGCGATGGTAATTTTTTTAATGTGGTTACTGTAATATTTGTGAATGAGGCCTAAACAGAGGCAAATTGCTTCTTCAGCACTTATCATGATGTTTATCTCACTTAAAACATTTGTGATTTTCCCACATATAATCTACAATAGCTTGTTCCTTTCAACTGTACAAAAGAAATACATCTAATATATTAATTAAGGCTGAACTCACATAAATTAGCCCACTGTGATTTTCTACAGTTATCTACAATGTATTTATTAAACCTCTTTCTGATACTCTTAAGATTCAACGATGCTTGATTGCAACGGATACCCTGTCATAATGTCAAATAATCTAGAAAGACATGTTATCTCTTGGACAGCCAAGGCTACTACTGATTTATTGTAGATAAACACTGTGTTAATCTATAATGATCATTCTTAAAACATGCTGCAAGTCAAAACTCCTTGAATGAAATTATATTCTTCACTTGAATCATCTTTGATCAACTTGCCATGACTATAATAGTCTTTCAAACCTTATGTGACAGGAAATGTTATTATTAAAGTGGGTACAAAAATTAAGAATGAGTAAAAATGATAATGAATCGCTGTAAATATAAAATACATCCAAATTTCTGAAAAAGTTATAAAATCTTCTCTGGAAAATATTTAAAAAATACTTGACTTTTACCATTGAAGCCGACTTCCCTATCATGGCTTGATGTTTCTAAGACTCAGCAATCTGAAGGATTATATCACATTTCTTGCCATATACATTTGTGAGGAAATAAAATGGTAAATATACTCATTTATAAAAGATATATTTGCTAAAGCACTGACCATGCAGATTCTGGCATATTCACTGTGAGATTTTCAGGAGATGAATATATATCAACATTTGTATTAGGATACAGCTCAATGAGAATTTATATAAATGGTCTCAAAACCAAGAAACCTTCAATACTGCAACACGGTCTAATGAGCGAATTCACACTGTTCATTTCCATTTCACAATCCTTTCTCTTTGATAGACCGGTCTACACAAATGGGTGGTCGTATGGGGACACATCGACATAAAGCTTGGTCAAGTATTCCGCAACCAGCTGTGATGAACCCTTCAAGTAAATCTCCAAATAGATGTAGAGCATATAATCAAGTGGTCCCACCAGGGAGCGGACCATCTTGACGCTAGCCTTGGACCCCTTTTGGACCAGTCGGAATTCTCGTCCTCGGTTCCCTCGCGGCATGCGAAAGTAGTAGTCGTACTTAGGATTTTCCTTGGTCTGAATTTTGTAGATGATTCGGTTCCTGTCAAAGTTGGCAGGGAGGGCAACAAACTTGTGGCTGATGGACACTGGTTGTAGGAGACAGTAAGAGTTGTCAGGCTCACAGGGGACACGGATACACATGTTCACGCTGGACAAAAGAGAATGAAAACAAACATCCAAACACATGATTTCAAATGCAATCCTTTCTGGTTTTGAGATACTACACATGTAACCTTCTTTATAACATTTGCTCACCTATTATTAATTCCTGCAAAAGGAAACCCTAAATCAGAGTATGGTAAAAAAAAAAAAAAAAAGAATATATCTTAATCGAAGAGGACACAATATAAAGTTAAAATTGACATATTCTTGGCAACATGGTGATAACAGGTATTGACTTCGATTTTAAAAAAAGGGCTTCAACAAACTTTGCTTTGGTATTTCTTTTTAAACAGGCTTTAAATTGTTAACTCATTAGTTGTTGCAAGTAGTTCATTTCACTTTTCATTGTTACAAACTTATATTGAAAGGCACGTGTATGCAAAGCGGCATGGAAATTGGACATTAACTAAAAATCAGCAATTTAAAAAACATATCCATTTGAACTTCAATTGCATCACAACATGTAAAGCATGTTATCACAACTGCATGCATATGTGTCATCTTAGTATAAGAGAGGTTAGATACAGTAATGGTTTTTGGTTTGACAGTGTTCAACATATGATGTTAGGATCATTTCCTACATCCACAGAAACAACGTCACTTTTTGGTACAACCTTCATGTCAATGCAATAATTGTTTTTGACTTCTTCTTGAATGCACATATGAACACAAACTAATCATTATCAATATAGTATTATTCAATGCTATATAAAAGTAAACTGAATCAGTTTGACAATATATAGCTTACAGAAACAGTTAAGAGCACAAGTTAATCGCAAAACTAGTGAACTGAAACTCACCACTTTTTGAGGCTCCACTTGCTTAGCAGGATGTTATGGCGATCACGATTATTTGTTGTGAACAGCTGAGTCACCAAGTATAAAGCGCTGCATTGCTGACACGCTTACTTTAACATAACACCAACAAACGACTGACAAACATGAAAATCATTTGAGCACATTTAAAATAACATCCAGGCATGAAATCTATGCAGTTGTTTATTTTTATTCTCTTCTCAGACTGCTCTAATAGTAATATCATAATTATTAGCCACAAGACGAGTATTAAAAACCCCACCCCAAATGCAATACTATCCTTTTGATTCTACTCATATACCTATATAGCACTTATCAACATGGGATGTTCAAGTTCTCACCGAGCCTTATTTTATGTCATATGAAAAGAGATGTGTAATTTGATTTTGAAGTCACCTCCCTCTCTTTTCCTATTCTCTAAGAGAGAGAAAGAGAGAGAGAGAGAGAGAGAGAGAGAGAGAGAGAGAGAGAGAGACCATCTTCACGTTTAATTAATATCAATGGAAATAAGTTAGCATCCTAACTTTTATTTATGTCTAAAACCTTTTTGACTTCTACCCAAGTTAATATTTCTTTAACATCTTCCTATCTTTGTGACTTCCATATGAATTTTATGCCAAATTACCCTAAACAAAAGATAAATTGAGTTCCTGCCTTTACAACTACTGCATGTGTGACTCCCTTCATCTTCCAGTTTAGAGTTAAGATACATAAAATTGCAAGAGAATAAACAGCAGACAAATAACGTATATCAATTAGGAACTGATATGCAATATTAAAACATCAATTTGCATATATATAATGTAGAACAAAGCTTGCTGATGGGTAATATATATTATTGCCAGGCCCTGTATCTCATACGAAGATCAAAGTTGTTTACAAATTTATTACCTTGATCGGACTTCATAGTACTCTGGGCAGACGATGCTTTCACACTTGTGTCCACCGCGTGTGTTGAAACAGACCTCATCCGGTATGCAAGTGTCAGTTCCAGTTGTGCACTCGTCAAGGTCTGAAACAAAAAAATTGGCTTACATTTATCACCGACAGCATGAACATAATCCTAATATCATAAACACATAATAGTCATCAATATCTCCCTGACAGCCTGGTATACTGAGCATTTAATTCTCAATATACAACTTATCAACTACAGTGGTCACTTCATCCGTTATGCAAGTGTCAGTTCCCGTTGTGCACTCGTCAAGGTCTGAAACAAAAAATTTGGCTTACGGTAGATCTCAAATCCTGCTATATATTTATCACCGACAGCATGAACATAATTCTAATATCATAAACACATAATAGTCATCAATATCTCCCTGACAGCCTGGTATACTGAGCATTTAATTCTCAATATACAACTTATCAACTACTGTGGTCACTTCACTTTTTAAAAATTTCACAATCCATGGCATTTATCCCTCTTTTAGGTTCTGTCCATGCATATTTTTTTTTATACCTAATGAATTAATTCATGTTTAGCATCTCATGCATAATTTTAACAAAATCAAGATAACTTTTCTTGTCTCTCTTGAACGGTCTTTATAGACAGGTTTTATTGTATGTGTTGTAAAAAAAGTCAAGTCATATCCAACAAGATAATGCAGAAAAAACTTGTTTACCCTTGCAGGTGACATTATTTTCCATCAGAGCATAGCCAGCTGGGCAGGTGCACACGTAGGAGCCTGGAAGATTCTCACAAGTACCTCTGCACAGCCCCAGACGACACTCATCAATATCTGAACAGAGAATTAGAAAAAAATATTATTCACAGACACAAAAACTACCAGTTTGGGTAGGCATTGCACAATTTGTGTATACCGTTGATAAAAGTGTATGTATACATTAACAATTGAATTTTTGCTACCTCCTGTAAATTTGATGTTTTTGTTTTGTTTTTCGTAACTCAAGAATAAAAGGTGGACTAGTTGAATTAAAGCCTTTGTTGAGTACTTTTAGATGTAACTTTTAATATGTCACATTCCCAAGAAACATAAATTCGGATCAAGTCAAATTTTCACATGTTCAAAAAATTACAAAACTTGGTAAACATATGAATAGTTTAGTTGTTAAAGATAAAGGCCAGTTATGGTCATGTGATTGCATTGTGAAAGAAACGTTGTGGAATCGATCAGAAAAGGTTGATCATCTAGCATATAAGTATTGATGGGTTCTGCAAAATGATAAGAAATTTGGCCCAGTCTTGGAAAGTTACAAGCACTGTACACAGAAAGATGTATATAGGACTACGCGACACTTGCTTGGCACATGCAGGATATCTATCAGGTCCAAATAGATATAATGATTTACCAAATATATCAATTAGTAGGCTGTTTCTCTGCAAAATTTGTATCACGTATTAGTCAAAACATATTCTTTCACATGATTGAAAATAAGAGCTTCCATTTCTATTTTTTAGAGGGGGTGTTTCCAAAACTGGTCTTTACCTTTAACTGAATATTGTTAACTCTTTGTATATAATGAGAAATAATTTTCATAAAAGAATTATAATATACAAACTGATCTGTAATTGCACATTTTTGTACAGGTTTCCTATCAATTACAATTCTATACATCCAGGGCCCTGTTGCACAAAACTTACCATTGATGGTAATTTTGCCATTAATGGTAACAACTACAATGGTAACCTTGGTTTTGATTGGCTGTTGAGCCCTGTTACCATGGAAGTTGCCATTGATGGCAAAGTTACCATCAATGGTAAGTTTTATGCAACTGGCCCCTGCCATTGTCTCTCATCTGAACAATGTTACCAAGTCCCATTAATACTGAACTGTTATTTCACATCTACAATAGATGTATGGCTCCCTAGCTGTGATTTAGCTGCTATTTAGCTGCCTTTTCTTTCCTACTCGACTTATGGATCTTACATTGGAATATTCCTCAGCTGACTTTAGTCAAACACACATTCAAAATATATTTAAAATGATGCTGAAGTCTCATGGCTCGGTCCTCATGTAATACCGAGATTTAGGTACAAACCGTATACTCATGTTCAACTCTCTAAGCTGAACAAACTTGTGCTGTCACCCTGCCCCTGTTGATTAAAAAGCATATTATACAGTTATATAAACAGAATCATGAAATTTAAGAAAAAATGGCCGAATCAGATCCGATCAACCATCTTCAACATTCAGTAGAATTTCTTCATCTGAGAAAGAAAGCAGACTAGATACCTTCACAGGTGGCTCGATCTCTGTTCGCTTGGTGGCCTGCAGGACACTGGCAGACATAGCCACCTTCCTGGTTGATACATCGTTGTTTGTTCTGGCAAACATCCAGCCCTTCGGCACACTCGTCAATATCTGAAAGAAAAATAAATTTCTTAGCATTCTGGGCTTTGCATCAGGACTGTTATTACACTAGCACTCTGTCGATTGACAATAATAATTTATTCATTCATTTATTGTAACTGTAGGTTGAATTTATTGATGATCTTGAGGATCAGAGGATGAAGCACTTAGGTGATCCAACATATGCTGCAGCAACAACTGCTGTGGATTATGATTATCTACGGATATAGGGTCATGGGTTGGATTGCAAAAGGGTCTTATGTGAGATATATAGAGCAAGGGTCTGGGTTAGGTACAGAGCTTGGTCAAAAGTTTTAATTTTAGGACTTCATAAAGCAATTTTCACTTGACCAAATGTTGTACAACCAGCCATTATCTAAGTAATGGTGTATCAAAGGGTTGAGACCAAGCCAGCTAACACCCAAGATCCCTTTGATAATGAGTATATCCTCAATTCCCTAGTTCTACAGAAGTAGTACTTCAAGCTGTGGGCTGTACCCACATTAAGCCTCCTCATAGATACATACTTGATTTCTTAGCCTACATAAAAATTAAGAATCAATCAATCAACATAAAAATGTGTTTATAACTGCCAGACAGACATGAAATTGAAAAGGAGTACTGTTCATGGTATTTATGTTATTACATTTATATTAATGTTAGAGTCTTTGATAATAACTGTTCATGGAAATACTAACCCCAAATTAACATTTATGTCAACATTGACCATTACACAAAGATCAATTAAAACAAAAAAATTATGTTAATATACACTGTATATGTAATATGAAATTATATAACATAACAAAATAATGTTAATTTTGTCAAAATCAGTACATGAGTGAATTGAGATTATATATATAATACCACTAAGCTTGAAGCTGAATAATCAAAGAGAATAAAGGGCAAGTCAAACTAATTTCATCATTTGATGTCCTATGCAATTAAATTGTGTAGCTCTGCACATTAACCAACACCTCATGTATCTTTCTTCCTCATAATTGTCTAGATCTTGTTAATGCTCTTAACTTCCATAAAATGATCAGATATACTAAAATCTTATCATATGCGGTTGGTAATATATAGAACGAAATAGCTTTGACTTGCCCTAGGTTTTAATAAAAAATGTACCTTCACAGGCGCTGTTAAAGTTGTTGAACCTGAAACCATTTCTGCACATGTTGCGGCACTGGTACTGTCCCTGTAGATTGTAACATCTTTGGTTAGGCTTACACTCACTCAGTCCTTCCCGACACTCATCAATATCTGGAAACAAAGCATTTGTTAGGGATAAATTGTAGAAGTACAGGGCTGGCCAGACCTCACTGATAACAGGATTTCCAATTAAAGACACAAACTACTATGTTGTGTGTGTGTGTGTGTGTGTGTGGGTGGGAGTGTGTGGGTATGCTCATATATGGTAATAGCAGAGTAACACTAGGGTGCACCTACTACTACTGCTACTGCTACTGCTACTACTTCTACTACTACTAGAGCTCTTTGATGATTCAAAATGCAGGTCTATGCAAATTATGTTTGAAAACATCTTTAAAAAGTTGTATTAAATTACACTAATTTTAGAGGAGGTTATTATTTCTGCCCGGTATCTATCTCATTTGGTGAACATCTAATCTAGCTCATACATACCGACACATTGCCCATAACTGTTTTGTCTGAATCCATGTCTGCAACCACAACTTAAGCTTCCATTCGTGTTCTGACAGATCTCATAAGTTGCGCAATTGGCAAGTCCTCTGCGACATTCATCCACATCTAATTTTTAAAAGGATATGAATGAGAGATTAGAAGTTAATGAGTACAATGTCTAAATTCAAAGGTCAAATGAGAATAAGTTATGACTGACTCAAACAGCGCTTTTAACAAGCATAAAATGATTAAAAATTTGATAAAAACATTTAATGTCTTCATCAATTTGAACTACATCATGAATAAGGATATAACTGACCCCCCAAAAGCATAGCTTTGTAAAATATGCATGAAAAATTTTTAAATGGCAAAAAACAGGTGGGTCACTAGTCCCTTAATAGGATGCAGTATTAAAAATAAAATGGGTTGATATCTATTTTTTGAAGAATACCATAAATCTCTGTGTATAAGACGCACCCGTGTATAAGACGCACCCCGACTTTTGAGATTCAAAAAAAAAAAAAAAAAAAA
>BEXV01000037.1:385006-400091 GCA_003118195.1 Hemicentrotus pulcherrimus | reverse complement strand
GTGAGTGAGCTGAAGACACGGGAGAGCTTCGGCCGGCAAAGTGCTTTGCGAAGGGCATAATTTATCGAGACTAAAAAAAAAATCAAAATCAAAGTCTCTTCCCTTCAAATTAGGAACGTAGTTTTACTTCTTATAGTAGATTCTATTCTTTGTTTTCATCATGAAATTCATGTTGAGACACAGAGATTTTTGAAAACCAATAAAAAGTTGCATTTTGAGGACTCAAAATATTCTGTACCTGTGTATACGACGCACCCCAACTTTTGAATTTTCCCGACGGTAAAAAAAGTGCGTCTTATACACAGAGATTTACGGTAACAATAAGCAGATAGTTCAAATTATAAATATGAATACATGATCTGTGGTCTCGCATGAAATGTTGTGCTGTATACAAGCTAATATTTGTTGAAGATAAGGAAAGTATACCACACAATACTTTCATGACTTTCAGATAATAACAAAACAATTACTTACCCATACAGGCACGTAGAACTCGGTTATATTCAAAACCAGGCATGCAGATAGAAATACAGGTATAGCTTCCCACAATATTTTCACACCTTGTACCTTCCCTGCAGTCGAATGTACCTTCCTGGCATTCATTAATATCTGGGGGGAAATAAAAAAAATTGAAGAAATATCAAGCAAGTACCTTAAAGTGACTCAGTAACATTGCCTCAGATTCTGCAACAAAATCCTGGATTTAGCTCATGCTGCAATCATAATTACAAACCTTTAGGTCAGTCAGGAATCCCATGGCTTTTACAATCCGATCGCCTGTCTGATCATAAAGATATTTATGATTGGAAATCAAAATTTCCCACTTTTCGTTTTCCCACTGTTTTTATAACAATACAGTCTACTGGGGAAAATGATTATGGTAAAACCGGCCACTCAAAGATTTTTATTTTTTTCAGGCACTTCATGATTATTTTGAAGCGCAATTTTTCTAGGGCTTCAATCTCACACCATATCACAAACACTGATAACATGTAGGGCCATGCATCTCAGATTTAACATTGTTAAACGATGCCTTTAAGCAAACCCTTAGTCTTAAAAGAAGCACTCAGTCTGTACGGTAGCAAAAGTAATGTAATCTAAAGTTCTGTAATTTTGCAAAAAATAAACTTATGAATTCTGTTTTACTTCTTTTTTAAACAAGTATAAATATACCAACAAACATATCACCTATTCATTTATTAAAATAGATCATTTCAAGTAATTTGACATGTATTATCATCAATTTGATCTGCACTTGCCATTAATTTAGTAAACAAAACAAAGTGAGATGTGTGAACAAGCCTTTAAAAACAAGTTTTGTATTACTATACCTTGTGTACACCTGTTCACATTGCCATTGGTCTTGAAACCACGAGGACATGGCTGACAGTCATAGCTTCCCCTGATATTTATACAGAGCTCATTTATCTCGCAGGTGTGGCTCTGCTGACTGCATTCATCAATATCTATGTTTAATAGGAGATAAAGATGAGCAAAAGAATCAAGAGAAATACAAACTTGAACATGATTTTTCAAATAATAAGTAGTGACAAGAATAAAATTAGGATGATAAACTGATAGAGCTGAGAGGGAAGAAGGAAGAAGAAGATCTAGATAGGCACTTTAAAACATATATCATCAAAAAATAAAGAACCTCTTGAAATTTCAACTGAAAAATGCTTCTTTCTGGTATTAATTCCATTAATTGTACTCATATACAAAGATATTTCAATCGTGAATGAAATATATGTTTAAATTATAGATGTCATACAGGACAAAATGCATGGAACGGCCCAGACATGAATAAAAAATGGATGTAATTGACACTGAGCTATAAGACATAAAACAAAAGAATAGGAGATAATTACACCATTAATCCTTATTAAATTCACTAGCACCTACTTTATCGATTGAAGATTTGCTTATCACTCAGATTATTGTTATAAATGATTTCCTTTAAAAAAAAATAATGATTTAAATCAGCATTGATTTCAATCCCTGGTATCAAAAGATTTGACTAATATTTCAATTTTCAATATTTTCCTTTTCTATTCTTACCAACACACTGCTGTGTGACTCCATTGATAGTATACCCTGTGCCACAGGGTACAATCCTGGTACAATGAAAGCTTCCTGGTAGATTATCACACCGAGCTCCATCTAGGCATTCATGAGTACCTCTAGCACATTCATCAATATCTTTTGGGAAAGATAAACACAAATTCAATGTTAACGTTTAACTCACCATCAATTTAGATACTAAACAATAAAGTGTATTTGACAAGGTTAAACAGACAACAGAACCTTACTACAACGATCACTGTTACAACAAATTCTCATGATACCAAGATATATTTCTTATGATTCTACCTTTTTTGTAATCTTACGCTTTTGAGCCCAGATATCATAAAGTTTCAATGTAAAAAGGAAACTTATTTGGTTACAAGGAGCTGTTATACTAGTAAGGAGATTTCACTGTAGAATCTATGATATGAGCACTGAATACTGAAAAGAGAATTTATTTGGTAGAATACTAAAGAGATGGTTGATGTCTGTATGACTCTCTAAAGAAATGGCACTTCTGTTTATCTGAATGTTCTGATGATGATGATGATGATAGGAGGAACCACCCAGTTCTCACAGATAACCCATTACCTTTAAATTCTAACGGAAATCCTTTGAAAAACCTGTCAGGAGAAATGCCAATTTTATTGAGAGAATGAGAGCTTTAATCCTCACCATTGCACTGTGATACGGTCCTGTCATAGTAGTAACCTGTTGGACAGCTGGCGTGTTGACAGGTATAGCTGGCGTACCTGTTTTCACAAATACTTCGTTCATCACAGGTGTCCAGCCTTTCAGCACACTCATCAATATCTGTATTAGGAGATATTAGGAGATAACATGATTTCATATGATCTAGTGAAGAGATAGAAACCAAGACTTCATCTCACATGGAGCTGATATTGACAGTCCTCTAATTAATGTTAGTATCACAATAATCTATTTTGTGTGTTAGTGGTCAACATTAATAACAAGCCCAAGTTGATTTGCGATTGATTCAGATTAGTCATATTACTCAATACTAGATGGGGCCCCAAATCCCATTATAACTTCTGGAACAGTATTTCAAATTTGATCTGATTTGCAATTCTCCTCAAAACTATCAGTCTAGCATAAATCTTTGATACTGACATGATGCTCCTCACCCTCACAGAAGTCTATCTATGTGATTTATTAATTTGAAGAATGTTTTTTTAATTTGTTATAAAATTCATAATTTATTCATCTGGTGGCAGTGGTGGGATACCGTCTGCTGAAAAGCAATGAACAGGTGTCTTGGTCTAGTCGACATGCTGTCAGACTGTGGATCAAATGGTCAGTGGTTCAAGTCACAGCTTGGCACTAATGTGGTTTAATAAGGCATTAATCTACATTTGCCACGCTCATTTCAGGTTGAAGTACATAGGTATTTGCTATTAAGTAATCTCCTTTATGCTTGCAATGCCTTAGGGCAATAAAAGAACAAGAAAATCTCCATCACTAGGAGTACATATTCAGTCTCTTACCAACACAATACTGATTTACAGGGTCGTATTTCAGTCCACTTCGACACACCACATCACTAATGCAGTTAAAGGAACCAATGGTGTTGAGACATCTCTCTGCGTAGTTGCATGCTAACGAATCAGTCACAGCACATTCATCAACATCTGGAATATAAGTTATAGGTTAAATAAATTTTGTATGACAGGAAAATTATAATGGGTGAAAACAACATACTCTTTTTATCTCTTTACATGCACAGATATTAATATAATCATGTTCATTGGGTATGTAGCTAATCAGACGACCTTACCAAACACACCCTTTAATCTATCTATTCCTTATCTGTTATTACCCCTACTAGCCTGTTTGTCAGATCTGAAGTCCCAATAAAGTTTATCAACAATCAACTGATACAACGAACAACTTTATAAAATAACAAAGAAAACAAATACAGGAGCGAATCTTTCAACCATGTTTGATGGCTTTCTTTACACAATCAGTCGTATTTACACTATCTATTAGTAAATCTGAAATGCAAAGTCTTTTGGGAAGAGGTAAGATGAATGAACATATCTACAGCTGTAGGCTTTTAACTGATAACATGAAACAATTGCAGCATCCAAAATCAATGATCTTTTTGCAAAAAAGCTTGCCTTCACAAGTATACCCATCTGACAGGAGCTCATATCCTGTGCGGCAGTAGCACTCATACTCTCTGCCAACTTGACGACATTCATGCTGGCAAGGTGCCTGAAGTCATGTCAAGTATCTAGGAGGGGGTCTTGTCTCACCATCTGCAAGTAAACAGGCAGGCATTTTGCTTCAAAAATGTATGAAAGTTTGTTAGCCAAGTGCGTTAAAGGGGAAGTCCACCCTGATAATTCACTGGTATTAATAAAATCAGGAAAATGAGAGAAACAAATTAGTGAAAGGGGAGCAATATCTGATTAAAAGTAGGAAATATGAATTTATTATTCAATTTTGCTCACATATCTATTGACCCGTTCCTCTCATTTCCCTGCTTCTATTAGAATCTTCTTAATATCAGGGTGGGACTTCTCCTTTAAGTAAATCAATCATCTGTTTGGAGCCAGAAGGCATTAACCTATCTATCTCAACAAGCAAACTCATTGTCTTTACTAAATTAAGACCATCATGAATGCCACTGAGATAATGTTCGAGCATCAGGCTGCTATTGAATCGAATTGATTGGGAATCTGTTACATTTGCTGTGGATTGTTCAAAAAGGCAAATCTTGCAAATTTAAGTGATTAACTTTAGAATCTAAATGTTCACTCATTTTTACAAAAATATTATAATGGAAAGATGGACTCTATGATTATAATAGCTGACTAACACAAACCATCGTAGACTTTTAAAGGTACAACTTAACAGTTTGACAGATATGATGAAAACAATTAGCTGACGTGTTATTAAACGCAAGATCACTAAGAGAAATTACACCAAGTGAAGAAGCTCTTCAGAAAATGAAACATGTAGATGACAGATTGTGTTGATATATTCTAACACATATATATTGTAAATCCATTAAAAGGCAATGGTCTTTCACTCACTTCATAATCATCATGATATGTCATGCTTACAACTTTCTATAATCTTATAAGCCATTCCATAAAAGAGTCAACATGATTAAACCAATCTACATTTTTCACCAGAGAATGTTCAGCAGTACCTTTAAGCTTTACCTTCAAAGAGTAAATTTGCACTAAACAATGACCTTTTTTTAGAACTTTTATCATCTTACCAGCAACACAGGTAATGTTGTCCTCCAGTAAATGATTGCCCGGATGACACTCACAAACATAGTTGTCAATCAGATTAACACATCGTTCTGTACACAATCTGTGGCTGGTTTGCAGGGAGCATTCATTTTCTGCATTGGGGTAATCGGGAGGAAACTTCACATTGATTTGATGATGGGGATATCATTTACTACTAAGCTAGTGCAAACTCAACGCCCTTGTTTGTACCTGGCTTTATCACCAGTTTTAGACAGAAAAGGGTTATAAACTATGATTAGAATTATCAACAAAGTGTACTTTATAGGAGTCAACTAAAATAGGATGCAAATAACAAAGAGCCAGCTATAGCTGTTGAAGTGTCAGAAAAAGTTTGAGGTAGCTACATTGTATAAGCAGTGGATTGCAAGAGTCTCAGAGAAACAGCACTAGGTCCCAAAAGGTTCCTAGATTGACATATTCCATTAAAAATATAGTCAAAACACTTGACCATCCTGAATTTACACTTGAAAACTTATATCATGTACCATGCCAGAAGATTTAGAAATGACAATTTTCTTTTATTACTTTTCAATAATATGTGTAAAATATTTATTATTTTCATTTACCGCTCTCTACATGATAATTCTATTTCAGTTTATTGAAAATTTTGAACTGTATCAAAAATATGAAAAATTGTTTCAAATTAAAGGAAAATTATATATATATTCTAGTACAGCTGCAGGATTACAAAGCAGTTTAAAGTAACACATTGGATATGACAGCTCTGGTAAAGCGAAACAACTAGAAATGTGTGTTTTCTGTCTTCCCAGAATCACCTGTTTTTGTCATCAAATTATGTCATGAACTAGGATTTTTTAAATATACACATGTTTACTCATCTGTGATTTCATCAGAACAGAGCAAAGCTGTGTATTTTTGTTGTTTCTACCGGTATGTTTTTTTTTGTTTTTTTTGTCATGGGTGTCTGTCTACAGACACACCCACTCAGCTGGTTAAGTCCACCTATATGTGTGACGGGAGAAAATTCTTTTTAGTTGTTACCTTCTACAGTATGAAAGTTCATTGACAAAGATGTTCATCTTACCATCAAAACTAGAGGCAGCTGCCTTACAGCAGTAGGCAAAGGCACGGTCACAAGATGTGCCTGTTCTCATGGATTCACACTCGATACCATCATGAAATGCATTGATACCAAGCTCACAACAATCACAGCATTCCTGGAAAGTATGACATCAATCCAACCCAAAAAAGAATATTATAAATCTCATCTTAAAAACCTTACAAGACAAGAACAAGATTCTTGAAGAAGAAAATTTAATGATCTCACATTAGTTATTGATGTGATTGACTGTTATCATTAACTGCCAATAAGCCTACAAAAGGTTATTTTTTTAAATTTTTTTATTTTCACAATCAGCATAACGATTGACTAATGAAAAGAAGCCTATTGCCTTGATTATTATTCTGAATGAGACTACGCAGATTTTAAAAAAAATAAATCTGAACTTCCAGGGCTAGAGGAAGAGAGGGCAGGGACATCAAATTTCCGTTTCAAGTGAAATGGTGAGTGTTCCAAGAAGGTATTAAAAGTTGAATGGTTGCCAATAGCGTTTTTTAATCAAAAAGTCACTCATTAATAATGGACATGCAATCGGTGAAAAGTTGAAATTGGTGCAAAAACTGCAAATAATGGAATAATGCTGTTTTTGTCCAATTTTTGTATAGATTGGTTTCTAAATGTCTCTTTGTTCAATTCACTGTATCAAATCCAGGGGGTCTCACAACTTCTCATTTGAAGTGGTCTGTTTTGGAAACATTTAGCACGGGCCTACAGTACTTGACACATCATTCAACAGATTAGATTTTTAATGCACCAATAATGCCATTCCAGAACCCCCTGTAGAGCATCTTATTTCACAAAAAATCACTCAAATTTGACTGTTTTCAAATGCTAAAAATGTGTTTGAAAGGTTTATCCACTCTGACCTACAAAAAGATGGGGCGAAGTTTCCTCCTTAAAGATATACTATGTCCCTTTTGCAGCCAACATCAAATTCTGTAGAACTTTGCAAGAATTATGAATATGTCATGTATGTCCTCTGCGAAAACGTTAGCAGTGTCCTACTCCTAATATTCAAGTTATGCAAGGAAACCCATTTACTTGCTAGACTCCACTGTCAGACACAATTTTCTTCTTCTTTGGTAAAAATATACATAAAATGAGCTGTAAATAAAAGGGTACATGGGCATTTGTCTACATCAACAACCCACTTCTTGTAATGTCCAAAATTAAACTGATTGAATCTTTGCGCAGCATGAAACCTACAACCATTCAGTACAATGGTCTGAAAATCAGGCTATTACTTACTGGTTCTAAAGCTCTTACATGTAAGTCGATTCAACAACTAAAATTCATTATTTTCCCACATGAAGACATTTTCAAGCCCCCCCCCCCCTTTTTAAGGGAAGTTTTAAATTAGTATTATCTTTCAAATGACGTTGGAATTTAACCTTTTCTTTTGTTTGGCCGGCAAATGGGACATAGTACCTTTAATGTGTCACATTTCATACACTGTTCACTATTACATTGAATGTGACATACATTTAAATATTGTTTTCTTTTCTTTTAATGTACAAATAACATACCGCTTGAATGAGCTACCTGGAGGAGAATATTGCAAATAGTTAATATGATGTAGATAAAAGAAAACTCACACATCAAGCTAAGCTTGGACTGGACCACTGGAGATGCTAGTAGTAGTTTTTTTGGTATATGTGCAACTTTGCAACTTAGAGTTTTTCTTGAATGAATTTCAAAGATCTTGTCAAGATAAGAGCCATTACAAGGCTGAAGACTACATGTTATGTTTCCTGCAATCAATCACATTGAATTAATCCTACAATATTAATGGGTTTTTTGACATTAAGATGCACAGGCAAACTGATGAAATCAACAGAACAGATGGAAAATTCTTTAGCATCTTTTGATAAAAATGAGTACTATAATTCTGACTTGGTATTCTTTTCTGCCCAATAGCTGACAAATGGTCTGTGATGGCATTTTTTCAGACTGTCTGACAAATATGCTTATGGGGAATGGTGTAGGGGAATGGAACTAAACAAACCAAAACAACATTAATAAAAAATATTTAAAAAATAGATGAACAAATAAATACAACACACACCCCAAACCCTTAATTATGTGTCAATTGATAGACAGGGTCTTCCAGTGGTGGGTGTGAGGGGGGTGGGGCCGTGGGGCTCATATATATGTCAGTCAGTGTACTACAGGTATGACAGCTAGAGTTTGTTTTGTTGGGCACCTAAAATGTTTATTCTAGTCAGAGAATATTTTGGGGATTAAAAGGGTCTGTAAGAGTTCTTTAGACCACTTCTGGTGGTGGTTGTGGTACAGGTACATGTATGCACTTTATGTCATAGTCTACAGAGAGATCTATCGATCATGTGTCATTAGGTCTAGGATTAAGTTTGATTCAAAAACTTTTTTGAACAATTTTGTACAATTTAGGCTGATATGTGCAGTTAGTCAATGATCTAGCAGTCTGGCACATAAAAATGTACTTTTAAGACAAATACATGTAGGTCTAAGGAACATGATATGCTGTTCAGATAAAATAACTCACTAGAAAGACTCAATTTGGAGTGACTTTGTGCTAAATATTAGCTTTATTTCTATATAAAATTTCAAGCATTATTATTATTAAATATGAAGGTATGAACTGAGTTCACTGAAACATCTTGTATATTTCCAATTAACAATTTTTGATGAAAAGATGAAACGATTTGAATTAAAAGATGCACATTTGAAAAGTTCATGTATCGCATCCATACGATAACAATTATATGTTTCTTTTTTTCTCAAGGGAGTAATATTAATAGACTTTCATATAAGATTCTGTCATACTCATATTCAACTAAAAATGTTTACAAAATACTGTCAAGCCTCCTTTTTTGCACCCACTTACCCTTCCAGTTGAGAAACATGTGTCGTTGCTCATGGTTTGGCAACTGCCTACGTTCATCCTGTGGTTAAGAGCCCTTTCACACAAGACCGGCCCAAGACTGTTTGCACAGCATGACTTCATTATAACCATACAGATCCCATGGTCTTCTGGCGCTATATCAGGGATTGCCTCCAGGTCATCGCACGTGCGGCCTAAACCAGCGAATGATGCACCCCTTCCACAGCAGTCTGGCATCACATCCATCAGGGATGCTGCAAAATGGAAAAAGAGAAGGACGATTCTTTTTGACATACTTATTGTAAATTATGATGTGTTAAACTTTAACCACACACAAAAAAGTAAGCCTTATGCATCATGTCTGAAAGGGGCCGAAGGGTGAAACAAATGTGAAAACAAACGATGGATTGGAGAGTGAGGTTATCACCAACTTACTTTTTATAGATCACAACAAATTATTGAGCTCACTCATATTCAAATTATACAAGGAGGTGATAAACTAACACTTTTCTACATTCTATGGCAATATAACTCCTGGTAAATTGAGCTATTTATAATGAAGATGACTGATACCGAACTAATTACAAATTTCAGTACCTTCATAATCAGAATATTGTATTTGGAGTATTTCATGCAAACCTACAGCCTGTTATTGGCCATATGATATGTTGGAGTAATGAACAGCCTGTTCCAATTAGACCTACTGTCATATGTCACCATCTATGCCCTTAGCCCCTTACCTTCCAAACACACATCAAACCAAGGGGAGGGGGAGGGCCATAATAGTCCCCAAAACTCCCAATGCAAGTCATCCACGGTAATTAAAAATTAACCTACCAAATGAAAGACCATGATGAAAACGTAAATATTTGTTGGCATCTAAACAGCAAAAGAGTGGCATCTGCATGATTAAGATCTTTTCTTCATTGATTAGCTACCCAAGACGCTGAACTTTTGAACTCTTATATGAAATCTTTATCCCATTCCCACGAAATATTTTGGTACATGTCTGGTTTCAAAGGTTTGTCAATAGAAAACGAAACTTCTTCTCAAAGTATAGCAAACATGGGTCTCTCGATCGTTATAATTACTTCCTCTTAGTTGGTAAATCAGGTTAAACACTTTTACAGATCATCCGTGTAGCCAACTATGTATTAGCAGTCCAGGTGAATTTGCAAAACAAAACTGAAAAGAATTACATCTCATGTTTAATGAGCTTGAAAAATATCTACAAATCCCTTCTTTGGAAGAAACAAAAGTTATTGATTGCCCAACACACCCTCACCCCATATTGTTAATAAGTTGGTTCCAAAAAGCAACAGGGCATTTTATCTAGAAATTGTTTTATTTACATACCTGCATACCATATAAACATCAAATTGAACTGAATATATGATAGTATTCACCAACAGGCAATGAGAATTGGGTTGTTCAAGCATTGAGCCTTGACAATTGGGAAATACAGGCAAGGAGTCATGTACAGTGTACAAATATTTGTCAACACACTTGCACAGCTACTTGACATTGATAACAAATCACAGCTTTCCGTGTTCACGGCCCATTCCCTCACTCTCTCTCTCTCTCTCTCTCTCTCCCTCTCTCTCCTATTCACCTGCACCTTCCATGTCTTTTATATACTCACAAAACGAGGTGACCTGGTAATAATATTATTTACTGGGCATAATATATAATCATCTGGTTATTTACAGTGGTACAATAAAAACTGTTTGACAATTATTGGACTTACCATGACAAAAGCTCAAATAGACGAGGAGTGTTATCAAACTTATGCAGACCTTCATGGTGATTGATGTCAGAAGCGTAGATTGTTACTAATCAATGTTTATAATTATAATTCAATGTCAACGCGTGTATGTATGATTTCCAGGTCTGTATGTTGCTTAATAGCTTAGGAGTACATTCCCGGATACGACCACAACTCCATAGAATCTGCAAAACATTTACCCTCTTAACCGCAACAACAGCACTGATCCACGAGGTAAAAATCCCACTGTAGCTGTTCAACTATTGTGTGAGATGATGCGACCTAGCGATGCTCTTTGTGATTACACAATGAATGATCCGGGAAAATTTCCTCAGCCCACCAGAAAGACCAGCTAAACCAGATTCACGTAACGGATTGGCTGATAGTTTTGATTGTTCGAACAAGGATCTCTATCGAGTTTGTACTGCACTGTAAATAACTCCTTTTCAACAAGATGCTCTCGAATACACGTGCTACTCCGTTCCTTGCCAGCGTTGTTATGCCACCCCTTAATACAGAATGCGAAGAAGACCCAGCTAGACCATGCTACTCACGTCCGTAATTCATGCACCCCATTGATTTATGACTTTTGATTCCGCGGGAGTCTGGTCGGAAACTTTGTATGAGCACTCACAAGTGGTGAGTGATAATGCACCGGTATTTCCTAGATTAGCCTTCATAACGACATCTCCGATTTTTGCATGTTTTATAACGAAATATTTCCTGTATCATTTCCCTCAAAGTCTTTGTCTTTCGGTGGTTATTAACTTCCTCCTTTTGCGAGCGCTAGAAAAGCTCTTTTTCATTGTTTTACGGATTTGTATATTAGATCTCTACATTTCTGCACATTTTCTTCGCAAACACTATACTAAAGTGCAGGAGCAGAAACTGAATACATGGAATAACCCTTTAATTCAAATTTTAATCGTTACGTTTAGATAAGTAGGCTAATTTGCACTTAAAATATAATATTCCTTTACTTTCGTTCCATGTTTCAGTAGGACTGTTTATTTAATGAAATCAACAGATCATTATCATAAGGTGCGTATATACCCCATTGGCTTTGATGCAGCATTGACTTGCGCAGGTATACACGGTGGCGCCTTGGTGGTTTTGGTGCTGCGGTATAGTTCGGTATGGTCGCCGTTATGTAAGACAGGCGGCGCCAATATTTACCCATGTTCCTGTCTGTATCACGGTAGACGCAGTGTCAGATAAGTAACTTATCTTTCTAGCAACGTATTTATCATCAAGGGATGATAGGTATTTAAGGTGGAGAAAAACATTTACAATTATTATATAGCTGGTTTTTTTTATATAGTTATAAAAAGTATGACATTTTGTGTCAGTATGATTACCTAAATGATATAGACCTAATAATAAGATGTACACAAATCAACATCCATCTTTATTTTTTTTTCGTCGGAAGTGTTCTTTCATCTTATATAGAAATGTAAAATTTCACTTTCTATAAAGTTAGTCAAAATGCAAGTGTATATATAACAGATACAGATAACAATGAGATCTTCCCGTATATAGGCCCATTATGTCAATGACCAGCTGAGGTTAAAGATCATTTCCACTACACTTTTTGTTTTTCTCCACTCATTACTTCCATCATGTTTTAAAAGACTAGATTTATTAAAGAGAGGTTAATTATAACCACGGAAATTAAACGTTATTTTAGACGTTGTTTTAGGGCGCGGAACTCGGACAGACTGCACTCACCATATCCTAAAGGATTAACGTCCAACACTTCTAAGAAATATAATCTTTCTGACAAAAATAAAGTAGGCTTTTCAAACAAGAAATAAGTTCATATTTAGACATTTTGAGGAGGCTATTTCCCCCGTAACTATTTACTCCAAAGTCCTTTTATTGGATGAAATCCAGCGTTTTTGTCCAGAAGGAAATACCGTCTCCTTATATCTTATGCCTAACACCGTTTTTTTGTTCGTCTCTCATAATTATTGGTTCATATATGCTATTGTGCTATTTCCCCAAATTTAGCCCATGTAGGCCCTGTATAACAATATCCGATCCTTGCTATGTTCATCGCTTGCTGAACTTATTACAGTGGCATGTTAGGTTCATCAGGATAGTTTAAATAATCAGGAATTGATTCTGTGACACAGTCATACACAAGGTATTTGTGACAGTTTCGATGTCCATGGTTTAGACTCTTTCATTGGACGTGTGCAGGCAACTAGGGAATGTGTCTGAACCATAGGCAATGTAAGTTTTACAGGTAAATACTTTTAGATGAGTCACAGCATGAATTCCTGAAAATGAGAGTTGGCTTTATCATGCTGGAATCGCGGGCACTCCATGACATTTTGTGATATCCAGAAGGAGGCAGGGAGACTATAAAAAGACTTTAAAAATGTATTTTGTTATCGATCTTATCGATGTACAAAATAGGAAAAAGGATTAATACATCATAACCTTACCAGAGGCAGTATTAATAATCGGCTGTATTTCTAAAAAAGGAGAAAACCTCGATAGCGTATAAACATTCTGCCATCACCTCATGTCATGGCAAATTTGAAAAATATGTTCTTATTTTCACATGTCGCGAAAACGAGATGCTTGAACAGGAGGTGTAACATCCATCTAGCTAAACCTTCTTCTTGCTTTGTGGTAAAACTTTTTATGACGGTAGGACCTCCACGTGTGATGGGGAAACATCTTGGACAGGTTTCAAATAAGATCTGATCTGATACCACCATGAGCCCTGTCGAGAAAAATTAGGCGGAAACATATTTTAGAAATCGCTGTCAAAATATTTGGAGCAGAGTTCAGATCACTCCATCGTAAACTAACAAGAAGGCTGAATTGCACCGTTTAAACAAGAATGTCTGACTCTGAATGTGAGGTGTCATATAAAATGAACGTTATGGGATGAAACCATAACTTTATATGAAATATATAACTTTCTTTCATGACCATTTTTAAAAGATGGTGATTGATATCCGAATAACATGTTTTGATTTTGATTAGTTAGCCCTTTGAGCCTTGTCATGCTTCATTAGGTGAATTGTCATATTTTTGCCACCTCCTGAAATCTAAGAGTAAACACCTCATACAGTGGTGAAGCAACGGGGGAGGAGCACATGTCCCCTTCCCCATTTAATGTCGAAAAAAGGGGGAGAGGTAGTAAAATAATTTCAATGAGCTGACGAGAGAAAGGAGAGCAGAGGGAGAGGGTGTACAGGAATTATAGTAAATTAGACGACTTGACAATTTCTTCACCCTCTGCTAATTGGTGACCTTCTTAGATCAATTTATCAAGCAAGACAGGTGCCCCTATCATCTCAATGCTCCCTTAATGGGCTGGCGCAGGCTACGCTACATATTACATTCCCCTGACATTATCATTAATGTCATCGCTCCAGACCAACATTTCTGATAAATATTGTGACGATTTAGTGTCTGAGTTGTACCGTTTTATGGTTCACCTTTTTTTTTTATCTACCTGAAAATATAAGGGAACCAAACTGACAAGGAATGATCATTGGCTACGTAAATCTTAGACTGATGTGATTATATCTTCGTGTGGTTTGTTGGAAATGGCTTTGAGTGAAAACACGTGGATAGTCAAATTCCTAACCTACCTTTACAAATTGCACCTGAGCGAGCGTGATGAAATTCACAAATGTTATACACTCTAGACAAAATTGAAGGGGGTTTCAAAGCAGATTAGAATTGGGAGTACCTGTTTACTGGTGAATTAAAATCTTAGAAATCGTATTCATTTTCTTTTCAGGCTTACAAAAGCTATGCGGGCGTCAGTCATTGTTCCATAGGTATGTTCCATCATTTCGATGGTGTAGCTATACGGGGAACATGCAACACCCCGAAGGGGGAAAGAATGAGAGAGGGGGGAATCAAACATGAAAAAAGGGGGCCCCTAAACCCCGAACCTGTGTCCCCCTCTATTCCTTGAATCCGGGCTACGCCACTGCTACTTCCATTAAAAAGTGACCAATGCATGTAATATCGTCTATACGCCAGGGGGGGGGGGG
>BEXV01000037.1:372853-383558 GCA_003118195.1 Hemicentrotus pulcherrimus | reverse complement strand
TTTTTTTTTTTTTTTTTTTGTGAAACGGAATGTCGATCGGTCAATTTTTAAAAAAAATGTCCTCTTACAAACACACAAAACCCCACAAACAAACACACAAAACCATAGAAAAACGAAAAACAAAACGAATAAAAACATGGCAATCTTTTTTTTAATGTGGAAGGAGGAAAACAATAGAGAATGAAGATGAAAATGTTTCTTACGGAAAATAGACAGGATATCTGAAACACGATATGCACTGTAGTGCGAGCTCGAAGTTATTCAGTCAGAGCCCGCCCATAACCCGAGAAACCACATGTTTGCGGGAAAAATAGGGTTAAATTTGCTACACCTTCGGTTTAAGTGATCTTGATCTAGATTAACAACAAAACGAACTGGCTTAGCAATTTCATAAGCATAGATGGAAATATAATAAAGGAGCGGTGTTCATTTAACACCGTGTTAACTCCCTTTCTCTAAATTATTATTTTTAAACAAGAACAATACCCCCGCGACATGCTACGAAGACCATTTTTACCTTGATTGTATTTAGTAGAATTGTTTCAAGGCTGTTATTAAGGAGGTTTTGGCGTCGGAGCGATAAGTGGTCGATTATTGTCATAGCAGGTGAGCGGGTTTGGTCCTGCCGAGATGAATGCCCTGCCCTTAATAACAGGACGAGCCCCATGCAGCTATTACAGTGTCAACAACCGCCCCTTAAAGAAAATAGATATCCACATCAGGATGCATTGGGTGTTCTCTCTCAGTGGATTGAGACTAGCCAGGGTAAGGTGTTTTGCTTGTTTATCATTTTTCTTTTTTCGTGTATGTGTGTGTGTGTTAAAAAATATATCATACTGCTCTTCTTTTTTTCTTCTTCAAGGGACTCCAAAACTTATCTAAAAAGCTCTCAAAGTAAAGGGACCCCATAAATTGTACATGTATTTGTGGGTGATAATGACTTAAAGATGGAGTGATAGCGAATTAAAGATGGATTATATTGTAATTACGAATATGACAGGCTAGTCAAGATATGACAAAAATGAAGATGACATGAAAGTGAGGATAAAAGCTAGCAAGATTTAAAGTTACTGGAGAATCTTTCTCATCTTTTCTGGCTATTCTGAATTAACATCTACAAGTCACACATGAAAACAGAAAGAAGTTTAGTCAGCAATTTTCAAACAAGAATTGGATTGTTTAATTTCATACTACCACAATTAAAAGAGTCTACATGTATTCATATTTGAACAATAAACACAGTTCTTACCACATGTTTTCATCGCACAGTTAATACAAGATGATACAAATATCAAATTCTAACACGATACAAACAGTAGAATCCCACAAATATGAGCTGTACAACTTTAGAAAATTTTCAAGTTCAGTTTAAGATCTTTATCAAAATACCCCACAAAAATTACTATTTGGATGAAGTATTGACACAAAGGTTTCAAAGTAGCATGGATTGTATTTGATGAACTTTTATAAATATATGGATTTTTTGAGGAATCTAAAGACACTTGAAACATGGTAATAAAGATTGAATACCCCTCCAATTCTGATTTATGGTACCTGAATTCAAGCAAGAAGATCCTAAAAAGAAATAACGTGGAGAAAGTTGTTAAGAACAAAACTACTCAAGTTTTTGTGACAAAAAATGAGAAAAGAAGGCCATCTACACTGTATATCTCTGGCCCAACATGATGAACTTGCCTGTATTTTTTGTTTTCCCTTCATACCAATATCATGCACTAGAAAGTAATGAACGAGAAATCTGTATATACAATTTCAAAAACTGGTATTACATCAACTCATGCTGTATAAATCATGGGGAATTGAGAGTTTGTGTAAAATTCTGGAATGCGCTATGTACATGTAACAAGACTTGAACAGTGTTTTTTGTTTTTTTACAACTGATATTAAGGTTTCAAATACAATTCACTTATTTACATTACAATTGTGAAAGATAATCATCCTCCTTAAATGCACAAAAAATGGCTCAATCATGACACTTTGGATACTAATAAATACAATATCAGTCCATTATCAATACATTTCACATGCTGTAAAAGCCCAGCACCAGAATTTGTTCATAATTTCTTTCAGACTTTTTTTAGGGTGTTGATTCTGAAATGACATATTTCTTACAACTATTCATTTGATTCTTTGATTACATCTATACAATCATCAGCTAAAGAAGTGCCTGAGGTTCAAGATATGAATTCACCTCTAACCCCATGACCCCAACCTTTGACCCTAGATCCAAAATGACATACTGTGCTACATTACATATCAATTTGTGAATCACTCTTTTATCTAGATCAACCCAGAGCATTCCTTGATCTGCACAAACAAACAAAAACACATGGCTGGTAATGGCATTGACCTAGTTAGGTCCACAATCCCCAAATATGTAGCAGACAAAAGTTAAGGTCACACAAGAGTACCTAGTTTAGGTAGGGCTTAAAGCTTTGAGGTTATCTTATTGTTATATTCTGTATGGACCTTGTGGTTAGGACCCTTCAAACCATGTTCGATTTTATGGTAAGCGTAACAGGTGTCCACACTCAAAGTTAAGTGCTGTGCGAAACGCAATTAACTGGGAGGTTACGCCAGCTTGTAGTTATGATTACTGCTCTCTTGTAAATGTAGTTTAAAACTTTGAATATAAGTTATTTCAGTGCCGTACAAACCCTTGTCTTAGTAAGAGGATCTTTCTTTAAAATGTTGACGTTTCGCAAACTTTAAGTCTAAAACAATGCCGGTCCTGTGTGAACATAGCTTCAGGGAGGCCTCCTATGATGGTCTTAGATCAACCCATCACACATACAACATCTGCACTTGTTAAGAGGAGGGAATGAGATGTCAATTTTGGGTACTGATTGAGTCTAGAATCGCAGTCAGTGTTGGGGGGTGAAGGAAGTACCTGGGAAGCATTCACTTGCTACAATGCCTGATTCTCTTCTTTAGGAATATAACTAAATACACATTGATGACCATGACTCTAAGGGCACATAAACCTACCGGTATACAAAATCATTGACTGAAAGTTTGAACAAAATGATGGATGCATTTAGTTGAAAGAGTGTATCAAATGTGTTTCCCTCAGCTTAAATTCCAAGATCATTAATGAAAAAATAATGAAGATAAGGTGCCTTATATGCTCATAGTTTCATGAAAAGTCAACTTTATTACTTATCAATTCCTTTACTGAGGTGTTAACAAATACATTTGGCTTCTGAAATATCAATACATGTACTTTTAATCAACATCAAATGAGATGAAATGCCATTAGTTTTACTATTTATCAAATACAACATGTTTCAAATGACTTCCAACAAATATCATGTCTTGAAATACTATTTTCCAGCCCTTTTCCCATGAAATCATTAGTCCTTAGTATCATGAACTACTACAGGAATTACACATTAAAGGTTTGTTAACTTTAACTTATGTACTACTCTTCAAATAAAGTATAATCCAAACAGACAAATGAATGGTATGATATTGTGTGATCCAACCATTCAAGAATGACTGCAGCAGATCGAGTGTGGGTGTGGTTGAGGAGGAGGGTCAGGAGGAAGGATTTAGCGGATACCGGTGATGGGGGTGGGGATTGCAGGGGCTTCTGGGTATTCTGTCAGGTCAAGGGTCAAGACTCTGCTGATGATGCACTCCCCTTGCTGTAAGGGTGAAAGAGGGTGAAATGCAAGGCATGATAAATGCACTATAAAACATAAACAAGTCTATGATGCAGTTGGGAGTTGTTAATGCTGTCCCACTTATACACATATGTAAACAAGAGAGCATTTAAAACTACCGGTACTTGTTTTTAACAAATAATGACAATCAAATATGAATGAGTATTTGCACCTATTTTTCTTCCACTTACTCTCTTTTAGAAAACAAACAAGCAAAGCAAACAAAACAAAACCAAAAACAAATCAAAATTTTTTGTTATCCCTTTAAAACAAAAGGTGATTATAATTAAATCTAATCTACTCAAACTATGTCTACAAATACATCTGAGCAGAAGTTCATATTCAATGCCCATAAAGTATTGTAAATTCTTTTGGCACATGCTCCAAAGTAGCATTTTAGACAAGGTCATTACAGATAAAACATTTAGCTGTAAATTAATCATTTTACCTAGCAGACTACCAGCTCAGTCACATGACAACCAATCCACTACATGGACGCATGACCCTATACCCTTATTGGAAACCCAGTCACAGACCCAAATCCACAAATTGGAGCGTTTTCCAGGAAAAATAATGCATCCTGCTGGTTTAAGAGAAGGTTGAGTTTGGGTAAAATTGAACATTAATTTTAAGCATTCTCATGCTCTTTCTCTCAGTTTTAAACAATGTCATAGTAGTTTGCCGGACCACATATTCATGCCACATGTGTGCATGTAGTCCTGTGTATTCATTTCTATGTGGGGTGCATGTGGTTTTCAGCAAGATTGAGTTAATATCTCGTAAGGTTTAAAGATAAAGACCAGTTATGGTCATGCGATTGCATTGTGAAAGAAACGTTGTGGAATCGATCAGAAAAGGTTGATCATCTAGCATATAAGTATTGGTGTGTACTGCAAGGTTCTGGAATCATCAAAATAAGAAATTTGGCCCAGTCTTTGTAAAGTTAAAAGCACTGTACACAGAAAGATGTGTATGGGACTATAACTCCTAGACAGTTTCTTTCACAATGTATTGACTGCTTGGAGCCTTGGAGCCAGAAGGGCATTAACTCGCATACTCTGATACATAATTTATGCCCTTTTGGCTCTGAACAGACTGTTTAATAAATACTCAACCAGCACTCATCTAAATCTTTACATAATTTAAAGGAGTATTTACCTCTGGGTAGATTCCAATGAGTGAATCAGCATGGTTGTAGAACTCTTCTTTGAGTGAGATGACAAGACATTGGAACTGGGACTCGGATTGCTCCTTGATGTATTCGGCTACCTTGCTGATGTTGGTGTTGTCAAGGGCAGCATCGATCTCATCCAGCACAAAGAAAGGTGCTGGTCGATAGCTAGAGTGGAGATCATCATATATTCAAGATTCAAGATTATTGATGAATTAGAACAATTAGAATGGATAAATGACCTTGATTGCATCTCATAAATGGAGCATTATACACCACAAGGCAATGCTAACACACAGTACAACATTAATACTCCATCTCCTTTCTTGACATTCAAAATATCACTTAATTTCGTTATCAGATACTGAGATACAATATTCATACAACATCTAGGTTGCAAAACGACACAAATAAGATTTGAAGCATAATGCTGGGATATGCCAACTTCACAATCTGAAAATAGTTCTGGTGATGATATAATTAGGCCTACGTTAACTTCCCTGATATCAAAGAAGGACTTCTCTTTATCTACCTGAGTACAATAAATCTTAATGCATCACATGAATACGGTGAAGGTTTTAAAGTTGAATAAAAGAATACCAATATACATATCACTTTTAATTCATAAAAAAGCATAAACAGAAACATTGAACTTCTTACCTGTGAATGGCAAAGAGAAGGGCAAGTGCAGCAACAGTCTTCTCTCCTCCAGACAGGTTGTCCATGGGCCTGAAGCGTTTTCCTGGGGCTACACAGTTGTAGTTGATGCCATCCAGATAGGGTTCCTCAGGATTCTCCGGTCCCAGGAAGGCTTGTGCACTGTGGTTCCGAGACAAAGCCTACAGGAGCGAAAAAAGATTGATGAATAGAAAAATATAAAAAAATATTCATAACTTATTTCATGATTTCACATTATGTAGGCATACATGTACACTGTCCAAATTATTGGAGAGCATTACAAAGAAATGTCCTAGTGATTGAATCACAATACATTAAAAATGCTCTTTTGAGGAGAACTTTATCCAGAATCAAGGAAGGGTCTGCTATTTTCTTTCTTTAAAATTATTTATAAAAAACCCTCCATTTGGGCTCATTCTACATTTCAAAATGAAAGAATTGTTTTTGAATGTACACCCTGTATACTTAAAAAACCTGTCATATCAGCCTCACATTAACCTAAGAGTAAAGACTTTTGATAATCTTTGACAGATTTGACATGGATGAACATAAAATAAAGAGATAACACCTGACTCTGTGGAATTTCACAACATGGTGGGCAGCATGTGTGTTCTTCTTCAAACATGGAGTGAAAATCACCTTTAATTGCTAATGACGATAAAGAATGTCTTCAATTTGTAATAATACATGCACATCCATTTCACAGGGACAGAAATTGAAATGTCTGTTCACACATCAGCACCTCATATGTAAAATTACTTGTGAAATAGCATTTGGCTTGAACGCTTTCATGGTGATTACGTATGACAGGTCTTGGAAATAGTCATTCCTAAGGGACCACTCCCCTTTGCCAGGATGGCCCACCACTTGGCACAATCAATAACCACTTTGATAGAAGAGGCAACATGACAGGACAGAAGGATTATTGAGAAATCTCTTAGAAATTCCCATAAATCCCCCTTTTTTGTTGTTGCATTTTTAACATGGAACTCTTTTAGCTATATCAATGTACGCTGTACGTTGTTATTCTCAAATGATTACACATTCCCAATCGAATGTGGAAAACTCCATGTTCCATATAACAGACAGTCCATAGCCAGGGAAATGGCAAAGATCTCCCCATTATTGCAACAAATGTACTTGATAAATGTTTAATATCACTTTGGTGAACATTAAAGTGAAATAAAAAAAAAAAATCTTTGATAACATCTTGCAAAAAAATGAAAGTTTGGACTTCAACAAGAACTTGATGAGGAATCAATGATGGCTAACCATCTGAACAAATCATTGTACACATACGACGTACATATAACACATTCATGTACAGTGAGAAAATTGTAAACACAGGTGCACTTTCCTACTGAGGCTCCCAGACGGGGCTTCATGCAGAACTTACGTACATGTATACCTACATGTACATCTATGTATGTACAAGTAAGTACCCTTTTAGCTAGATACCTAGCATCTACGTGTACATTTACGTTTGTTTTTGCCGTTTTACCTTGTGTGAATTGTCAACATGTCAATATGATCTATGAACCTGTAATGTTACATAATACTTTCTTAATGTATTCTACCGTCTCCCGTTTGCTGTCAGTCATGTCACAGTCATGATTGGATCAGTCAAAAGTCATAACATATGGTTCCCTCACTGTCACTTCGTAGCAGCAATGTATAAATACCATTATATTAATATCATAAGAATACATGAACTATTGAAATTAGCGCTAATTTTTGGTGTCAAGACATGTACATGTACATCATCATTAAATACATGTGAATGAGTTGAGATTTTGTTAAATTGTGGCAACTACCGTGTATAAATAAAATTTTAAACATATTGCTTAATCTTGAATATACTTTTAGTTGGTTGTTGGTAATTATTCATTCATAACAGATTGAGTCTTTTGACATGTGGTCTATGGCTTTCAGTGAACATCCCTCTGCATCACATGATTTTGCTCAGTTTATTTGATAGATGACTCATCTGAAGAACATGACACTCCTTGGTCAGTACCACAATGACTTCTACTCAACATCATCATCGATAGCATCCTCTGCAAAGGTATTGATCTGATCATATATTCTAGGACTCTAAGCAAATCACTGAGCCCTCTGCATCACATGATTTCGCTCAGTTCATCTGATAGATGCCTCATCTGAAGAACATGACACTCCTCGAGTCCTCAGTCAGTATCACAATGACTTCTACTCAACATCATCATCGATAGCATCCTCTGCAAAGGTATTAATCTGATCATATATTCTAGGACTCTATAAAGCAAATCATTGGGCCCTCTGCATCATCTGTAAGATGCCTCATCTGAAGAACATGACACTCCTTGGTCAGTATCACAATGACTTCTACTCAACATCATCATCGATAGCATCCTCTGCAAAGGTATTGATCTGATCATATTATTCTAGGACTCTATAAAGCAAATCGCTGCGTGTTTCCTTGTACTGGCCGTGTTCTCATTTCTTTAGTCAAACAAATTGGATAATTTTTCTGTCCAAATTATTACACCTTTAAGAATAAGCAGGAAGGAAAAGTTAAATGTTTCAGGAAGTGGAAGCGATATTCAAGCTCTCTGTCATACACATTATAAACCAAAAAACGATATAAGATTTTAGCACTGATAGTGAAAAATATACAACATACCAGTATCTTTTGATTCTATGTAACAATAAGGAGGGCTTTTGAAGTCCTGTAGGAGCGATAGCTAGTTCAGATGAGACTAATTATTTCAATTTAAAACCTAAAAATATGAAATAATAATAATCCATTCATTCCTGTTTGTATTGCTTTTGTACCTCATTGGAATTGCAAAATGTTCCAGGTTTATTTGTTTTCACACTTTTGTGTTACATAAAAGAAAATGTTCAAAGTAATGTTTCGATCAAATAAAAGACGATGACAATTGTATTCATCATGTATTGTTAATTATATTTATAAAGTGTAATGTAGGCAAATATTTATCCGACTCTGGATGTCAGGTATTTGGACGTCCCTCCCCCTTTCCTTCCCACATGTAAGATACATATTTGGGGATTTGAGTGACCCACTTCTGTTAAACTCTGTCAAATTGTTTTTAATATTATGTACATTGTTTGAAAGCACATGCATGGGAGTACACTCTACAGGATGATTTTTGAAGGTTGAAGAAAAGTAATGATGGAATTTTTATACAAAGTTACTGGTAGTTCATTAAGTTTACAGACATTTTCACAGAACTTTCAGAGTTGATTCAACATTACACTTTGCGTGTCATGTAGATTGATTTATGAAGACAATGAAAGAAAACAAGTTGATGTTCATGTATGTTAATGTTCAGTTGTACACTACAGCACCCAAATTATGAAACACTTTACCATTAGACTACCATCATCAATTGAAATATTTAAGAAGAAACTTAAGCACCGGTAATTATTTTGATATTGTACAGAGCGCCTTGAGCAGCCTTTTATAATGGATATGTGCACTCTATAATTTGACATTATTCTTATTACAGGTATACCGTTTAAATGTAGGCCTACACTGCTATTCTACTGTCATAGATTTATACTTGTTAGTTTACTGAACTCAACCTAGACTAGACATACAGTGTACAGAGAAAAACATTTTCTCCCTAGTGCTTATAAACTGTAATGTAATTTATTTTCTTTATTTCATTGATTATATTATTGCTATATATACATGTAGATCAATTTGAACAATGCATCACTTGTAGGCATAGACGCCCTAGAATTAACTGAGAGGCAATTTAGTTTGAATTACTTCGTTTTGTTTTATTCTACGTCAGATGTTACTTGTATTTGTTTGGAGCTAGCGCATTTAAGAAGAATAAAGAGTGCCCAGCTGAGTTCTATTTTAGAATGGTGACGATAACATTTTGATTAATTTGTCGTATTCAGGATATTATTTGGGAAACACATCCCACTGCATTCATACAACCCAAACTCAAAGGCAAACCAACATGTTTAAGCTATAATTCAACTGGAAGGTGAAAGGTCATCTTGAGTTCTACAAAAATAAAAGGACATTTCTAAAGAAACTGTGTTTAAATCATTCTGAGGTGTTTAATTGAACGAGTTGTTCAGAAAATCATAATTTAAAGGAAACTTGACTTGAGACAGTCAGATGTCGCCTTGAAAGGTACAAATGTAGGAAACCTTAAAGCCTGGATGACACACTTTATTCTCCTCTTTCTGTGATAATTCTGAGGCTACTACATTATCTTTCAAAAATAAAATTTATTCAGAAGACATTATCAAGATGTAGCTAAATTCTGACTGTGACAATTTGTTGATTAAAAAAAAAAATAGTGTGTTGTGGTCTTGTGGATGCATAACCAGACTGGGGATCACATGGTTCATGGTTCGATGCCTGCCAGGCACTAATGTCCTTTAGCAAGATATCAATCAACATGTATGTACATGTATGTCACACTCCACCCAGGTGAGACAAATGGGTCCCTGGCATGTCAGGCATCAATTCCTTGAAATGCTAGAGCGCCATAATAGCAGGCATGTTAAAGATAAACTTAAGTTCTGGTAAAAAAAAAAGAAAATGAATTCTAACAGAATCAAACATAGCTTACACTGAATGTTCAAGATTACAAATAAATGACATGTGCCAAACAATTTTGGAAGAAAATGTATACTTGCTGATTAATGTGCATCGATAGACAAAGAAATCAAGGTAGTACCAGCCCCGACACCATGTGTGTTGTCCTATATATAGCTTTCTGTGTACAGTGCTTGTTACTTTACCAAGACTCAGTCAAATTTATTATGATTTTGATGATTCAAGAACCTTGCAGTGCACACCAATACTTACATGCTACATGATCAACTGTTTCTGATCCTTTCCACACCTTTTCTTTCAGAATGCAATCGCATTACCAGTACTAAAGTTTATCTTTAAAGTGGGGGTAATATTTGTGGAGTGCTAGGAGTGTCAAATCTGATAGACAAGAGTGCTATACTAGAACCTGATATTAACATTATTATTATTTATTATGACTATTAGTATTACTATTATTATCAAATGAAGCGATTGCACAGTCATCATTTATATCATTGCTGAAGCCTACATCTACATGTACATGTTCACACATGTACTTTGTATTTCTAGAGTTTTTTTTGAATAGTTGAAGCCCCCCCCCCCCAC
>BEXV01000037.1:352602-371625 GCA_003118195.1 Hemicentrotus pulcherrimus | reverse complement strand
CATATATTCATGTTAATAAGCTTATTTCAATAAATGTTCATATCATGTTCACGCAAAGATGCCAACCTCTTGACCCACAAAAAACAGACTGAGTATCCTAAAAAATCAGATTTTGGAGAGAAAAGTAAAATTTTCAAAAAAAACTTGACACTACCACTGGCCCGTCGGCCCCGGGCCACTCAAATTACAAAAAAATGTTTTACGTTGTAAGTTCGGTCAAGTAAAATGTTTGCTCTTTTATTCAAATTTAATGAGAAAATTGTAAGGAAAAGATTTTGTTGGGGTTGCAATGTCTACTTGTACATGTGGGCTTTTTTTTTGTTTAAAGATAAAAAAAAAAAATCAAAAAAAAATAATCGTATTTTAAGAGGTGATATCATAATATCGTACTAAATACAATTTAATCAAACTGGTTGGCATCTCTGTTCACATAATTAAACAACAACATAGTAATAGAAGAAGTAGAAGAAAAAACAAACACAAACCCCCTTTTAGCAAGTTACATATCAGCAATATATCTAAGTTATAAAATTACTCTACATGAACAATACTAGAAGTAACCCGGGTAGCCTTAGAAATGAATGCTAGTACAGCATACATTTTGTATAATCTGAAGTCATTTTAAAAGGTTACCTAATTGAGGTTAAATAATACAAATTTACATTTCACACAAAAAGCAAGCTTCCATTGTGTTGGAGGTCTACAAAAACAATAAGTTCAGAGCACTCATAACAGGTAGATTGAATAGTAAATATTGACTCTTGTTCTCATTCGGTTCTTTTTTAGTTGTGTTATACTAAAAGGTCATTCAAAAACTTCATTTAATTATACAAAAATATCTTCACATTGAAAAAAATCTTTGCCATTCTCATATCGGTTGTGTAATATCAAATTACATTAAAATATTTCATTCATTATTCAAGAACGACATCTTTGTGGGGTACAAACATGTATATTATTTTTGTATCAGGTCACACAAATCTCTTTTTAATCTAGTAAATAAAACAAACATGTATGTACCTCTCCCTGAATTGCACCTAGATTTTTATTCTCAAAGTGCCTGCCTCCATATATATCACTTGTTATACAAAGGTGTATTTATCCTGGAGCCATATCTGATGACATTATGGAGTCAGTCATTTCAGTCCATCACTGAAACTGTAGTGTAAATTGATATTCTTCAAAGGTATTGTACAACATAAACAACAGAATATTGTTTATAGATTGCACATTGATGCCCACAAATATAAATATGTACTGTATGCTTTATATCATTTTAGGCAAAACATAAATAAGACTTTGCTACAACCTATCAGTTAGAAATGTCTGTGATCCATCCATACCCCTGTACAAAACCTGCAAGTGCCTCGAGACTTCCTCAAGTGGCAACAAGTATTTTCAGAATTTTTCCCTTTACATTTCAGATCCAAAACCATTTACCAAACAATGTTTATTCTGTGCAGGGTCGTATTGTAAGAAAATAACAAGTGTTGAGTGTATATAAAATGATCACAAAATATTTATAAACAACTTTAGATTAGAAGTGAAAAAGACTAGGTAAACAAGAAAAAAAGGCGAATAAGTAGTCTCCTTTTCAACATTTAGGGCAACCATACTCTCTACATCTTATTAAAAGGGGGTTGACAAATTGTCCCCACTTTATTCTACACACTCTCCCATGGCACAGAATAATAATTAACGGTTGAAACAGGACCACATTACAACAAACACAATTTTCACAAACATGTACCTTGCCAATAAAAGCTTTGAAAATTCAAACAAATAGTAACTGAGTCCTACCTTGTAGATATCATCAATCCTGTTTGAGATATGTTCGAAGCAGGTATTGAACCTCTCGTATCGCTCCTTGCGTATTATCTCAAAATTTTGTTTGGCTTTTTTGGCTCTCTTTCTGGCTGCCTCAAAGTCCTCTGTGGTTGACTGGAATCTTTCCTTTACTCCATCCAGTCTAAGAAGGACAACAAAATGAGGGAAGTGGATCATGAATTACAACCCAAAGTTTTCACTTGAAATTAAGAAGGGACTTTTGTTGTTCTATCTATATTGCACAGTTACTATAAAGAGACTCTAGCCCATATCGCGTGTCATAAATACACATGGCTTACAGCACTATTAATGGCATGTTTCTGGATCAGGAAAGTTTCAGAATTTTTAATAAACGTTTGAAAATGGCGATTTACCTGAGAGTACAATTTCTACAAACATGAATTTTGGCATTGGCTTCACGTACATCAACAATTAAAGTACTATATTTTTTATGTAAGTTGTTAAAAAAAATCACTCATTGACATTGTAAAGTTGAATCTAAGTTTGGGAGATGAAACAAAATGTTGTCCTTCTATTATACCCTAGAATCACAAGTACTGTGATGCACAAGTGAATAACATAACCTACAAGAGGGCGCTATACAATGTTGAAGTATACCCTATGATCAATTTTCATCTTTAAATCAACAAACTGTTCACATATGAGCCATATTGTATAGGAATAATAGCCTATGAAGAAATCATATCTTACTCCATCTTTTGGATCAGGATCAGAAAGAATTAGTTAATTTCATTCAATTTTACTGGGTGAATTTGTGAGGTGAGACTTACTTTTCCATGGCCTTCATGTTAGGGGCAGCTATCCTCTGTAGTGTTGCTTCCATGCTAGTAATCCCAGATGCTAATTTATCAGCCTCTTCTTTGATCTCACTTCCATCAAGCTACAGAATTGAAACAATCAGATTATTACAATACAGTCCCTAAGGCAGACAAATATGTTACCTTCTAAGAACTTGATGTAAAGATATTCTCTCTTCATGAATCTCCAGGCATGAAAAGTGCTGTTCATAAAAAACACTGAAAAACTTTCGCGAACCAAAGCGAGGGAGCGGGGGAGGGTGTGGGAGGGGGGTATCCCCCCTCCCATGGCAGGGAATTTTTTCAAATTTGGGGTTTAGAATTGTACAACACAGCCGCCGTGAGCTATCAAAATATCTCTCCGCCGTCGACCACACACCTTGCAAAATGCATGCTGTTTACTTTTTTCCAGATGCCCGAATGAAGTCCGACTTTAGTCTTATCCATGATCTTGCTATAAAAACTGGGTATTTCCGAGGCATATCCTTTTAATATCAAAATCCACCTCGGCAAATGACAGATCATCAGTTCGCTTGAAACATCACTTCGCGACTGCAGTCACTGCATGCACTGGCTAACACATGTGCACTGTGTACATGTAGTAACATGATTTGCATGTATTACAAATTACATTCCGCCTTCAAGCGAGTGCGCAATAAGCCAGTTCACGGTTGCAGTCCGAGCATGAGCAGATAAAGGTCATTGCAGAACAAATTTTGAAATATACGGAGACGAAATACTGGATACGTGCTCATGAATGTTATGTAACATTATTCATTCATGCACATTTAGTGCACTCCATGGTACACAGGTGAAAGTGTTCTTTGAAAAGGGGGAACAAAGGCTATTCATAAAAGCACCTCCATCACTACAGGAGTGATTATTTTTAAAATGTATAAAGTGGGACCTCTTCATGTTTTGAAGATCTGTGGATATTCGGGGGTCATTGCAGTAAGGTGCTAACCGTGAACTGGTCTATTACGGGCGGAGGAATTTTGCTTACGCACCAATCTCCGGCGGTTATTAGGCGATCCCTTAGCATGAGGCGCTGTGCAAGTATGTATGTGTAATATGTTAAGGGATCACCTCCGATTCCGACTTTATTGCATGCGGAAAAAAAATCTAGGATCGGAGGAAAAAGCGGAAATCCGCGGATACGCGGAAAATTTTCCTGCCTGAATCTCTATATATTAATTTATGGGCAGAGGTTTGTGTACTTGTTTCCTATACTAGATAAATGTTCTTCACCTTGTGTCATACAACTTCCAGTACAAATGACTATTATTCATATAATTTATCAAGCACATGAAAAAAGCTCCACAGTTGGACAGGGAATAATATCCCTATCTTACAAGAAATCTGTTGCAGAAAAACACTTTTCATCGTTCCTGGTGGATACTCAAACACAGTGTAAAACATATACATATATACAAAATATATATCACAATATTAGAAGTAATCCCTCATCATAAACAGAAGTTACATTGTTAACAACAGATTACCAAACTTCGCTATACTGCATGGTAAACCAACAACTGCTCCCACAACAATTCAGGTTTTTTTTTTCATCAAAGATAAAGGGTTAAGTTACAGTTGTAATTGAGGTTTTGGTTAGGTTTAGTGGTAGGTTTAAAGTTAAGTTTGGTGTTTGGTCCAGAGCTGATGTTAGGAATTCGGTAAGTAGACCAAATTGACTGTGGAGCATGTGATGTTGAACCACTGGAATACAGGCCTATTATATACACTGACCTCTCTGAGGCTGTGACTAAGCCTGCGGTAGTTGATGATGATATTAGCTTCTCTAGCGTAGATTGACTTAGCTCCCTGGCTGCTCATACTATCTGCTCCAGTCATACTCTCCATGTCATCAGCATCACGTTGGTTGCTACTATGCTAATAAACACAAGTAAAAGAAATAAGAGAAAATCATTTACAAGTTACAATTTAAGGTACAAAATGGATTATAAGAACCATGAATGTTGAATGTTAGATCGTACAGAAAGACAGTGGTCAATTTTCAAACATATCCATGTGAACAGAAAACTGCTCAATTTCAAGTTGTATTGAACTCCCAAAATTTCATTCAATATCATCAATTCAACAATCTTGTTGAAAACAGGGGAACAGGTTTCCAATATTTTGGTAGACATATTCCCTTCTGCTCCCGGTCATTGTGTAATCCTGCCCATATTGGAAAAAATTAAAACCCCCTTTCTCCCCCTTATAAGGAATCAACTAAATTGAACATCAAAAAGGTTTTTACCTGCAAAATTTTCAGTGCCTAGGTTCAGATGCCACATTTTAAAGTGCAATAGTCTTTGAGTCTGTAACAGATGTGTCATACAACTAACACCAATGATTGCCTTCTGTAATTTGATAATAAATTTAATATGATGAATGTGTTGAATGATTCATTTACCTCTGTTTCTTCTGAGATGTCATCCATGTTTCCTCTCTTCATTGGAAGCTTGATATCCTCCATCTTACAGGCTTTGAGATGACTGTGACGATCAGCTTTCTTCTGCTCAAGCTTTGTCTCGTTAGCTGTGATCTGCTTCTGGACAGCTGAGCAGTGAGAAAGAAAAAACCATTATCACTAGTAATGCTCACATAATAATATCGTCATTACGGTATTCAGCCTTAGAGGGCAGCACTGGCCATGGGTTTATGTGGCAAAGGCACTTTCAGGTCTTATACAAATACAATGGGTCAAAACCTGGAAAATGGGACGGAACCTGGAAAATGGGACAGAACCTGGAAAATAGGTCAAAACCTGGAAAATGGGACAGAACCAGGAAAATGGGTCAAAACCTGGAAAATGGGACAGAACCTGGAAAATGGGATAGAACCTGGAAAATTGGACAGAACCAGGAAAATGGGTCAAAACCTGGAAAATGGGACAGAACCTGGAAAATTGGACAGAACCTGGAAAATGGGTCAAAACCTGGAAAAAGGGACAGAACCTGGAAAATGGGTCAAAACCTGGAAAATGGGTCAAAAACTGGAAAATGGGACAGAACCTGGAAAATGGGACAGAACCTGGAAAATGGGACAAAAATGATAGTTTAGGAGACAATAAAATTTAAGCAACATATTACGATGGTAGCTACATAGATCTTATGAAATCATTGGGGGAGTTTATGAAATCAGAGCAATATATTTGTAAAATCAGGAGTTTGTTGAGACTGCTGTACATATACCGTAGCCAGAAGAAACCTTGTCTAACCGTCTTCTCCAGTATTACATCTGCGCATGTGTTGACCTGCGCAGTGCGGGAGGAAGGTCGCCCTCTACCGTCTCACATTATATTGGCGTTAGGGGTCAATTGACATGGTACAGTGTTCTGATTTATGCAGTTCATTCTGATGAGAAAGGCTTGATTAATTAATCCAGATACAACTGACTTTTCTTGAGCTCTACATAGTAATCAAGAGATCCAACCTAGTCCAAACTAATCACAACCAAAGCCAAATCCATTCTAATCTCATCTGATCCAATCCAAACCCGTACCATAACCAAATTCAATCTAATCATTTAGGTTTTTCATATAGCTCATTTTTCTTGTAGTTACGACGCACTGCATAAGTTTCGGCCATGTAAGCAGTACCAGTAATACATCATTTAAATGAACAAGTTGAGAAAAAAATCATTTATCCAAGTTACTTTCCCACACTAATGCATTGTCCCGTAATAATGTTGTAGGCATGAAACAAATGTTCAAAGAACAAAGTTTGATTATTTTGATAAAAAATAACTACTGCTTCAATGTTCTACTCTTGGAACTCCATATCTGCTCATTTATACACACCTGTTATTTCTTTGTTGCATGAGATAAGCTGCTTACGAATCTCTTCCACTTCAGAATTCTTATCATCAATTTGAGATTTCTTGGTTGTCTTGGAGAATTTCAGTTTTGTCATTGACTCTGTCTCATCATCAATAATCTGGAACAGTCAAAACAGTTCAATATTGTTATGAAATATTTTGGGAATCAATAATTTCAATTTTGGAGTAAACATAATCCTGTTATTGAATTTGTCAGAAGAAGCCAGTTCAAATCATGTATGGACTAAATGAGGTCTCTAAATCATATTTAGTCTGCTAGTCTCTTATTCTGTTATTCAAAAGCTTTCATCATGAATTCAGCTTGTTTTGTGCTATGTACGGTATTATATCTTCAACTTTGAGAAACAAACAAACAAATTCTCTTTGATCCAGCAAAATCTATAAACATTCATATGCATAATGGCAAACAAAATAGAAGTCTTCAAAACAAGAATCTTCCATAAAACTTACCTTCATCTGTTTTGCTTCCTCTTTCTTTAGTTTTTCCAAATCCTTCTCATCTTTGGTCACATCTTTTTTCCACTTGGTGACATTGGCTGAGGAAAAAAGTTAAACAAAAACCGAGAAAAGGCTGATGAAATAGTCATTCTCAATGACACAATGCATTACATGCAAATCTATTCTTGCGTGGTCTAAATATTCAATAAAGTGGTGTGAGACATATATCATGCTTTGACTTCTTAGAATCACAAATAAATATTTTGCTGGCTGGGTCCTAATAGCTATCTTTCAATTTTAGACCCAGTTTCTCAAATTATTATCTCATATTGATTTCATATCTCTGAAAAATATTCCTGTTGTTATTTCAATGTTATTTCATCATATTTTCGTCATCTAAAATCTTTCTTCCATAACACAAACTTCGTCAACACCAACCTTCTGTATCCCTGGATCCCTCATACTCCAGCTGGTTTGCGAGACGAGACTTCTGATTCTCAAACTCCAGCCTCTTCTTGGCCCTCTCCTGCTGGGCCCTCAGCTCCTTCTCTTCGTATTGCCTGATGTTGGCAACGCCGATCTGATCACAGAAGTTTGCAAAGACCTCATCCTCGACACGGTTCATGGAGGTGGTCTTGGCCTTGATCAGCTCGGCTCGCTGAGAGATCTGTTCCTCAATAGCACTCATACGAGGCTACAATCATGAAGGGGAAAAAAAGGAGAACAAAAATGAAATTATGTTTGTGCAGGAACCATAGCAGATATACAGCAACAACAAAAAACAATCATCAGGTGTCATCAATGCAATTGTGAATGTTTGAATGTATTTTGCTCAATACAATAATGTAACAGACAATATAAATTGGAATTCAACAACTGAAAGTTCATAAATGATAATAATCTGTGATGCACATAATTGGCCATTGTGATACACTTACAAATAAAAATTGAAACATTCAAATCACAAACACATGAAAGAAACTTACATCAAACCCTTCCATGTCCTGATTCAGCTTCTGAATGGCTTTGTCATTGTTGGCAAGGATTTTCTTTTGCTGTTTAGAAGACATAAACAGGGAGATAAACATCATGAACTTGTGCACATAATTTTATTTCATCTAGACACAAAATTGCTAAACAAAGGTATCATGAGCTAATATAATGAAAATATAAGTTAAGGGTTATAGTTCTTTAATTATGTGAAACAGTCACATTTATGATTATGTAAGATTAAAAAGATACATTAAAAAGGATAATGGCGATAATGATAATGATGATGAAAATTATATTGATGAAGATGTCAGTGATAGAAATGAAGGTCATACTAAAAATCATCAAAATGACAGATTCCTATTGTGCAAAATTATCAAAATCTAATATGCCTCTTCATTTCTCTCTCTTTTTCCTTCTCTCTCTCTCTCTCTCGCTTTCTCTCTCCTTGTGCCTATTTTGACCATAAAAGTGGCTACTCACAGTGTTATCTCGGTCGTTGACGGAGTATTTCAGTCTGGTCTCCTGCCCATTGATCTGGGATCTGATGTTGTTGAGCTCGGACTCCTTGCGTTTGGTCTTCTGTAGCTCCTTGAGGCTATCAGTCAGTTCTGTTTTACGCGTCTTGAGATTATTGAGGGATTTCTCATCCCAACGTCTGGCTTTGGCCTTCAAGTCACTGGAGAAATCATATTTTATCACGTTTGTTAAGTTTGAGGGTCAAACCATGTATAATTTATTTTGTTCCAAAACCAAAACAGTATGCCAAGAGACATTCTTTGAAGCACTTTTTGTACTTAATCTTAATAATTACCCATCATATGCTTTTGATTTATTATTTAACCAAAAGATTCACTGCACTTCTAGACACTGATTATTCCTCCTCAAGAAGTATATGTGAAGCAATACCTCCTTTGGAGTAATATTGTCTTAAAAACAATATCCCTCTCTGAGGTAATACCTTTGCTAATATAATGACCTTCCTGTATTTAAGGTATATGGATATCTGCAGTCATTCCTACAGCAAAATCCCATTTTCATGGAATAAGATCTGTTTTTAATTTGTTATTGTTCATTTTGTTTCTTACCTAGCACCACCTGAAATGATTCCAGATTTCTGGAACATTGTTCCATCTAGGGCCACTGCCTTGTGCCTCTCATAACGTCCAAAGGCGATGGTACGGGCATCCTCCACCGTCTCGCACACCAAAGCATTACCACAGGCATACATCAGGGCTTTCTTGACGTTGGGTGGATCGTACCGGATGACGTCGATTACAAGCCTGACACCACGAGGTTCACGGATCTCCCTGATGTTTAAACAAGATTAAAGCAGAAAGAATGCTCAATTCAATCCTTATTTATGTATTCACTATTTAGTACTATTGAAGAAAAATAGATGTAGATTACCAAATGACTGTATTAGGAAAGATAATGAACTTATCACACAATTAATTGGCAGTTATTTTTTCTAGGCAATATCCTTCCTACAAAACAAATAGATCATAATATACATCAACAACTCCCAAAATAAATTGATGAGACACTTTATAGACATTTTTACACAGATGACACTCAACATTAGTCCGTCAAATAAATAGACAAGGGAGGGAATATCCATGAGGGCCTGAAGCTTTCATAATCCATGTACTAACTATGCCGTTACCACAATTTCATATTATACCTTGACCAATTTTTCTTAAAAGGTCATAGCTGTGAATGACACCCACCTGAGTTTCTCATTGATGGGCTTGACCTCAATGAAGTCTAGGGGTAGGAAAGTTTCTGGGTCTGAGCGTTGTTCCTTCATGTACTGGATACAGTCCCTGGCTGTCTTCTCTGAATCCACAATGATGGCATCCATGTTCTTTCCTAGCACCTTGGTGACAGCTATCTGATATTTCTTCTGACTAGGCTCACAGAGGTCAATTAAACGCCCAACCTTAGGAAAAAGAAGCATGTGTTAATTATCATTTCAGCTAGAAATCTGTACTGACACAGCCTTCATGTCAAAGAGACACTATGATGCATCATATTTATATAAAATCTCAACATTATGCAGCTCATCATCGAAAGTGATCCGTCCAAAGACATGTTTGGTGATCCTATCGATAGCTCTTCTCTAGTAAGCTGTCTCCAAGCGCTGTGATCTTGCCAACTACTTCATTTCACTACATCCTGATCCTCAACAATTTGCCATGATTTCATCCATAAAATATTTGTGACATTTTCATACTAGCTATTCACACAAAAGGATCTTGCAAACTATAAAGAGAAGGTTGAGTTCTGGGAAGAGGTGAAAATTAATTTGTGAGCGTTATCATTGTTATTATGCAAGTGTGGAAGAACATCAGATAAAAAATGTTCCCTGAAAAGCATGGCTCTTAAAATGCCTTAATATTATATATATATGGCATGTAACAGCATAAAAATTGGGACAGATTTTTATGCCACATGTTTGTGTAATCCCATATACATGTTTCTGTGTACAGTGCTCGTAACTTTACCAAGACTGGGCCTAATTTCTTATCATTTTGATGACTTGAGATCTGTGCAGTACCGTAATTAATGTTGTATTAACCGCCCTCGTGTATAAGCACCCCCGATTATGACCTTTAAAAATTTCATTTTTAAAAGAACAAAAAATAAAAATAAAATTTTGACGATGGCGGGATTCGATCTCTTGCGGACAGATGTAGAGTGGAACTCGAAACCAGCCCCTTAGACCGCGCGGCCATCGCCATGTTTTTTTGGGTGTAACGTGTATAAACCGCACCCCCGACTTTGAAATTTTTTCGGCGGCAAAAAGGTGCAGTTTATACACCGTTAATTACGGTATACACCAATACTTGATGATCAATTTTTTCTGATCGATTCCACACTGTTTCTTTTACAATGCAATTGCATGACCAGAACTCAACTTTATTTTCAAATAACACAAAAGAATTATAAAAAACTACAACCAACCAACCAAACAAAATCATGAAAAGATTATTAATACACATAATGCCGGCATATTAACTCACCACTCCAGTGAAGAGTCTCTTGAGATTATCGATGAGTTCTGCCTTCTTGTGATGACGTGCGCTCTCATGTTTGTCCACCTTGGCTTCTCCTAGCTGCTCCACGATGGATACCATCTCCGTCTCAATCTCCTGCATCCGACTTGACGCTCCCATCACCTCCTCCTCGAGACTCTCACGGAGACGGGTCTGCTCAGCGATGTTCGCTTCACTCGCCCTGTTCACACAATGGCAAGAACATGTTATTTCATATGTTGTCTGCCGAGAACCAAAGGGGACTTTACTCATATACCTCGAGATAGAGTAATTGCCCTTCAGGCTACAACAGGCAATGTCACACTGATATGGCAATCACCTTGTTATTCGTGCCAAGCCTATTTTGTTGATAGGTTTCTCTACTTTGAAAGACTCAAAAGCATGCTATTATAATCATGAAGAGCACAAAAGCACATTTTTGAAATTAAACAAGCTGCAGAAGTATAGCTGATATAATATTCAAGCTCTTATGTCTTCCGAGTTCAATTGCTTGTTTTTATTACTAATACTATCAATCAGTACGGTTCATATTGAAAACCACAAGGATAAGCATGTACACCTTCAATACATAACTTTTTATTGATTAAAATCACACATACGTCATCTGAAGTAAAGACATTTTAATTTCTTACCGGATGTAATCATTCAGCTTCTCAAGACGTCTCTGATTCTCCTCCCTATATAAAATAAAGATAACATAGTAGAGTTCATTAATCATCTTCTGAAGGATTTTTTCTAGAGTTTAGACAGAAATCGGATGGTGTTTGTGAAGTAATTTTTCAATCCTTTTATTTTCTCAATGTCAGGTATTTCTTGATCTCTTAGCAAATTTGACAATTTAAAACGGACAGCTAAAAAGATAATGTGGATTCGGCTGGTATGAATTGAATCATCTCAAAGAAACCTATCATTTTCGCAATCAATGGTTAAGAAGTATGAAGAAAATAAAAGATACTATAAATACTTTCTAACAGAGAGAGAGTTTTCAATCCATATTGGATTTATATTGTTTTAAAAAGCACAGCTAATCATTAAAATAAAAAGTGGAAAATTGAGTAGCTGACCTTTCATGTTCTTTCTGCTTGATCTTGGCCTGTATTTCTGACTTGCGTGTGCGTTCACTCTCCAGCCTATCTTGGTCAGACTTCTGATCTCGGTTGAGTTTCTCCAGCTCCTGCAGGAGTTGTGCTGCTCTCATACCAGCCTCCTTCTTCAGGGAGTGGTATTCAGTAACCTTAGATTCAGAAAGATATACAATGCATTATACATGTACTGATGCTTTCCAAACTTCAATTCTGGACCTAACACAATATCAAACACCAAATATAAAACCTTATTGTGACCCTAACCCGAAGGCCCAAAGGAACTACGGCTGGAGCGAGTGTCGGATCAGCACAAGACCAACAACAACTTGTCTATAGCGATTTGTACGAGTCTTAAAAAAAGAAATTTAAAATCATTTATGTATCATCACACTCAACATTGTTTATAACTGCTCCAAAATATGACAAGGTTTTGTGCTGCACCTTGGTGGTAATTTACAACTGCAAAAGTATCGACATAAAATATTAATCCACATAACAGTAAGGTTGTTTTTTTAAACTAACGCATGCTTATCGGTTTCCCTACTAGAATTGAGGTGTTCAACAGCACCGAGGCAACTGTTAACTTTGAGCCCATGCTGGTTAATTCCAACAGTGTAATCACCTGTGATGTTTCTAGGGTCATGTCCTTGCCCTGGCTCTGACTCTCCTCCTCCAGTCTCTCCTCGTATTCCTGTCTCTTCCTCTCAATAGCCTCCAATTCCTCTTCCAGCTCCTTGATATCAGCCATGTGCTTCTCATGAGCCTTCTTGGCAGCCTTCAGAGATTTCCTGCACAAAAAAAAGAAAGAAAGAAAGATCCCAGTAGAAGAGAAATGAATAAATCAACGTAAATGACATGACCCCGACAGTAGAATGTTTTCTCTAGTGAAAATCTATGTTTCTACTATATCTATTCATAATTTTGTTATGGTTTTAAGGTTGTAGTATTTTGGTAACTTTTATTCCGATCTGTTTCATCCAAACAATTGAGATCTATGACATGATATCACATCTTACAAATGAAGAATGACATGAACAATATTAATGTGGTGAACATCATGCAAAAAATGTGTGTTCATCATGTGGACCAACTGTTAACCCACTCAACAAATCATGGACAGGCTCACTCTCTTACCACAATTTTTTATCACTGTTCATTCAGCAAGCTAGGAAAATGAGGTTGTGTTTCTTCCTTTAAACTTTTTGTTGACAAAAAGCAAGCCCAACAGGCTATTGATAAAAAGTCTCGAACGTAGTTACCTTACATGCTGTCCAAAAGTGATTGATCTCAATGGAAAACATTTATATTCATATAAACATATTCATGGGTATGTTTTTTGGTTTACACCTTGTAAGAAGAAATATGCACAAACACATTCTGTATCATGGGCTTAACAGAGCAATACCTCTCAATCAACCATAAACATATACACTTACTTGGCATTTTCCAACTTCTTGTTCATATGGCTGGTGTTCTCTTTGGCCTTGATGAACTGTGGTTTCTTTTTATTCAGCTCCACTTCCTGCAAAATAATAAAAATGTCGAACAAGAATCAACTCCTGTTCATGTAGTAAAAATGAGCTTGGAGATAAACTTTTTGAATATATTCTTATGTTGTGCAACTTCTAAAAGAAGAGGTCCTTTCCGTCTGTTCCATTTACATGCATAACGATCCTGACTTCACATCACATGCATATTTCCCACCATCGAGCTAAAACACCCACCTTCTCTCTTGTGTCCTTCTCAATAGCAGCCAACTCTCTGGTCAGCTGTCCAAGTTCCTTCTTCTTTCCTCGAATGCGCTCCTCTACTCCTTCTCTCTTCTCCACAGACCTCTTAAGGTCCTCGTTCCTACCCCCCAGCTCATCTGACAGCCGTTTGATGTCGTTCTCATTGTGATACAGTTTGAAGAGTTGAAACTCAAGTTGCTTGTCAGCCTAGTGTAGCAAAAAAAAGAAAAATAGAGAAAAAGTCAGACTTGAGGAACTTTCTCAGTGACTCAAGTCATTTGAGAAAAATACAATTCCTATTATAGTCATGATGATATTATGTGTGCTTATAAATAATAACTATTTAAGTATGAAAGCCTTCATATTTCTGAAACTTATAACACAAAAATGAGTGTGTACATGTATCTGTAAGACCTCATGCACTTTAGTGCTGTAGCCGAACTGCCGAACCGAACGGAAGTTCGCCGAACATGGCACTTCCGAACCGAACCGAAGCGAACCGAACACAAAGGCCTGGTTCGGATGTTCGGCAGAAAAAAATAAAACGTTTTTGCAAGCTAATAAACTTGTCATTTTTTACCTTATTTTCATGTCATGACTGCTCATTTTATGTTGACTTTTTTCCCATTTTGTGATTTATGCCTATCCAGTGGTTGGCACGACTTCACTGGCGCCATTTAAATCCCAAATCCTGACCATGCTACGTCGCGATCGCAAGCTATAAACCAGAATGGATCTGCATGATCAAAACAAGTTCAGCTTAAACCCTTTTAACAAAACAAAAAATCAATATTTTAATTGTAAAAATATCGGACAAATTTTACAATATAAATAATTAAATAAATATATATTATAGCATGGTATTTATTTATTCAGGAAAAAAAGGGATTTTATATTTTTCCTATTGAAAATAAAAACTTATAAAAAACAGTTATTGACGAGCCTGAATAGCTATTCAAGATGGCAACTTTCATGACTCTCACATTAGACAACAACCGTCTCGGAAAGTCTTGACAAAATATCATTTATTGACAAATTGAAAACATGATTGTTTTAAAATTGAAAATAAAACACAATTCAAGACGGAAATACGAATGTAAGTAGTACTTTTCTTAACAAAAAATTACGTTTAGAGCAGTTTTTTAATGCGAAATTCGTGCTGGTCGGAAGCACTGTATTTCAGCAGGAGTGGGCAGAACTCCTTCGTGCTGGTCGGGCCCGGCCGGCCGGCTGGCCGGTGTGGCTATAACGATGCTTGCTATTATATTACCGAACCCCGAACCGAACCAAGTTCGGGTGGAAAATTGCCGAACTCTGCCGAACCGAACCGAACACGAACATAGCGTCTGACTTACAGCACTAATGCACTTACACCTACTTTTTCCATTTGCACTTGATGTTCATTTACAAGTAAAAAAAGAAAAGAAAAGAAAAAACCCACCATTGTTTCCACGCATCATGTGTGAGCAATTCTTTCGGTACAAATGAATATGCTACGCAACTGTAACATTTACTAAAAAGCATAATATCTAACCTACCAATTCTTCCTTGAGTTTCTGGTATCTCTCAGCCTCTTCTTTTTCAAGCTTAGCTTCCTTGCGTTCGGCAGCGATCCCTTTCTTCTTATGGTAGTTGAACTGTGTGTCCTCCTCTGCTTTGATCATGTTAGCCTTCCGTAGCTCGTACTCTTCCCGCAGCTCACCAGAACGGCTGATCTCCTCAAAGAGGGCAGTTCGCTCCTTGGGATTCTTCATGGCAATAGACTCAACAGCACCCTATGTTAATCAATGATAATAATTTCAGATGTGTATACAGGGTGTAGCTCATTTAATGTTTTTAACAAGTTCATGATAGCATTTTTAGACGCATCCTACATATTCAAAACTGTTTTGGTATTGTTTACCAGTGTTGGGTCTAGATTAGAATGGAATTTCAGAATTCTACTATTGTTAAAAATATACTGCTGAGCTCAAGGAGAATTCCATAAGCCCCTTACCTGGAACACAAGGAAGTTCCTGGCTTTGACGAGGATGCCAATCTTTTCCAGGGCTTCTGCATATTGTGCTGCACTCACTACCTTGTTGTCAATCCTGTATTCTGAAGAAGCTCCCATGATTCTGAAAGACATTAAAATGAAAACATAAAGTTTTTATCAATCTGTATCAATCTCTATTTAACACTGGTTGCTTCCCACATCTATGCATTGTGGCAATGCTCATAACAGACACTATCTGCAAATAACAAATTTGCAATTTAGCTACGTGTAGGAGTTACATATAGGGGAAATTCCCCCTTCTATTTCTAACAATGTACCACATTGGCCATTTACTCATAAATTATCAAAGGGGTCCACAAATGCCTTCGCAACATCATTCACACATATATTCAACAAATCCCAAATTATGAATGGGTTAAACAACAAAAATCACAGAAATATAGAGCCAAGGCCATATTTGTTGATCACCAGACATTTGACTTACATGCGGGTAAACTGTGTTTCGCTACCGTCTTCTTCGGCATAGATAGCTGAGACAGTAGCCCTGTTGGATGCCGGCTTGCCAATGGGAGCTCCATGGATCAGCTCAGACAGTCGCTTCACACGAAGATTGGACGTCTTCTCTCCCAGTACAAAACTGATGGCATCCATCAAGTTGGACTTTCCTGTAAAAGTACAATTGAGATCATTTGGATATTTATGAATGCAGGTAGGGTACCATGTAATGAAAGAAAAGTACACTAGCGAACTCTGAAGGATCATTGTCTAGTCCGGAAATGGGAGATTACGTACACATGTGAGGTTTAGTCTACATCACACTTCACACAAGTAAATGGATGAATTAAGGCTTGGTGATATGACTATCATATTTTATATTATATTTATTGTAAGATTGTTGCATTAGGAGTGAACACATCAAGTAAAAGAAAAGTACACTGTTTGACTATAAAAGACGTTTCATGCTAAATGTTTCTTTTTTTTATTGCTGACGTCACAAATACATGTATTTTGCCTTTTCCCGGGGAAAATGGAACTAGGTATTTGTTTTCCCAGCCCCCCCCCCAGACTAGCAAAATTCAGCGAGCGTACAGGATTCCAAATGCTACCAGCGGGCAACTCCTGCAGGGTCACGGCGTTCGGCCATGCAATTTACGCTATGCATTAACTGCAGTACCTGTATAGCGCCAGCTAAACATATTAACATCATTTACATGTAATGTTTCATTTGAGCGGTGCAATTTTCTTTCATTCCTTTTTTTAATGTGATGTGAATGTGAGTATGGTACATGTTATTACAAAAGTGTACAAGGAATGATACAGGTGGCAGGGATATAAAACCAATATACAATGACTCATTCTTGGAACAAGCTAAAACTATTTACACTCAGGAACTTTTTCGGATAAACGTTGAAATTAGTATACACTTTTTCACAGGTTTCACGGCAAACCTTCCGCTGCACAATACAAGTTCTACATACAGATGGTGGGTTGCAGGCGGGCGGGCGCGCGCCTGTGTGAAGTTATCTACCGTAATGAGGATCTGAGACATTACAGTAGATACATGTAACTTCATACAGGCGCGCGCGTGCCCGCCCGCAAGCAACCCACCATCGGTATGTACTTGTAGTGGTGAAGTGGTGAAGTGTGACGTCATCAAAAATCTAATTTTAGAATTTCTCAATTTTTCTTCATTTTCCGAAAGAGCATCAGAAATAATGTCCAAATGTCGAAAAACCCATTGAATATGTTAGGTATTGGCTGAAATATGACCATCTGAATAAATATATGTCCTATGGGAACTCGGTGTTATTATATGCTCTGGTTAGAAGCCAGAGCATATAACACTGAGTTCCTATAGTATAGTATAGTATAGTATAGGGTCTAGGCAATCTTTATTCAGATGGTCATATCTTAGCCAATACTAAACATATTAGATCTAGATCTAGATCTAAATTGGTTTTAGACATTTGGACATTATTTTTGATGCTCTTTCGGAAAATAAAGAAAAAATTGAAAAATCCAAAAAATGGATTTTTATGACGTCACAGCTTCGAAACTCTATTGTGCGGTGTCGCGGTTTGCAGTAAAACCGGTGAAAAAGTGCATAGGGTCTAGATCTAGGTCTAGAACCCCTACTCTAGATCTAGACTATTCTAACGTGAATCTGGAAAATACTCCAAAAATAACAAGAAAAAACTGACACGAAACAGGTAAAAAACATAACCACTTTTAACTCATGATCTTTACTTGGACATTTAATGAATATTTACTTCATTTTGGGTAGTCTATGTTTTAGTAGATCTAGGGTAGTCTCTCCACGCTTCAGGTCAAATTTTGGATATGATCCTGAAGTCTGAACAAGCGCAAGCGACATGTTGTTTTGTGTATCACTCTTCACGCAGGGGCACACAGTTATGGCCTACGTGATTTCAATATCATATTCCATATCATCGCCAATCCCTTAACTAAGTTTAAGTTTAGGCTTAGGCAGAGGGCCGGCTAAGCCGAGCTCCGTGGTCCCAATTGTACTTGGCTAGGCCAGCGCGGCGGCAACGTCGCAGCCGGAGCCTCGGCAAGCGATGTGGTAGAACAAGAGTTCTCGTACGTACCTGCCCCATTTGGACCGATGATAGCGGCAAATGGCTTGAATGGACCGATTGTCTGTTTGCCTTGGTAGGACTTAAAGTTGTCCAGCATCAACAATTTAAGGAATCCCATGATGGTAGGAGGTAGAGACTATTCCAGTAATTAACAGCAATCGATTTCAGCATATCAACATGTCCATATCAGCATTCATAAGATCCGAAAAGAGAAATTTTGCTCAAAATTCATCTCGCGGGAAAACTATTCCCGAGCGTACACAACAGATTTGCGCAAGCGCAGTCCTGAAATTTACCCCATACTACATTCGCCTGATTTTTACTTTTTTCGGACAAGCATATCGAACGACTCGTGTGACTCACGTACCTCAAGCTGCTCACTCAAGCTGGCCTTATCATTTTTGTGATTTCACGATCGGGGAAATTTCTCAAATTTTTCAATCTCACTAAAGAAATGTTAAATGAACAAACTGTTTTATTGGCATGGTATTTTAGTCTGTTCGCCTCCATGACCCTAAATATACTGCAATGGAATGCGCAGGGCATAAAGGGTAACGGAGACGAACTGAGATTTCACATTAATAATAGACAAGAAATAATTCATTTAATTTGTGTGCAAGAAACTTGGCTATTA
>BEXV01000037.1:326085-342652 GCA_003118195.1 Hemicentrotus pulcherrimus | reverse complement strand
CTGACGAATTGGGCTAAACAATTGTGCTCTTATAATTTAGTTTGTGCAAATTGTGAGTAAGATTTAATCCAACAATTTAAAGTTTACACATGCCATGCCAGTTGATAGATTTAGACAAAGTTTTGTGGCATTCTATGTGAAATCATTTAACCACTAGAGCCAGACTGATCTCATTCATGAGTTTACTGCTGTTTTTCTTTATATTCAAAGCACATATATTCCAATTTTATTACAGAGAGGGCTTGAGAATAGCTGCCAAAGCCAAGTCCGGAAACTCGATTGGTCATATGTTTAAAGGTATGAGTATTAATATTTTATTTTGTCACTTTGATTATTAGTTATTCAATAGTTTATTTTTAGTTGAGATGACCATTTCATTGCCTAGGAAGTAGTAGTTAATAAATTGGTGTAGCTAACACCATAATATATGTAAAGTAAATATTTCTTCTTTACGAGAATGAATTTAAAATTGAATGTGTTAACAATAACCATTCCAAAAACATTTTATGATAAAATTATTCTTTGGTAAACCTTCGACTGCTCTACATAGTAAAGAGTTGCATGATGAATTATGCAATTCCATATGATATCCTCTTTGCTAGATATCCTTTTATTTTTCACTATTGTGTGTTTTTTTCCTGTTATTATTCACAGATACAAAGGCAAAACCAAAGAAGGTAAGCAAGAATAATATGTTCCGATCCTACTTTAGGGAGGGGGAGGAGATTGGGTTTGAAGAGTAGAATAAATAAATGTTACCAATGATGGGGATGGGGAAGAGTGGATAGAGTTCAGAGATTAGAAGTTGAAAGTGTTAACATAATTAAAGATATTTTATCAGCATCATCCACTTGAGTTCTACATATAGATTGTTCGCATATTTAATAAGAATGCTCTATCCGTATGCAATTGAAATGATATTTTCTTCAGTAATTCATCATTATCGATGTCTTAATAAGAATAATCTGCATTATTGTTTAGACACAGTGAGAAGAAAGATATATTTATTGTTAATCATCACAGAACTTATCACAATTACAACATACCTATTCAATTTTGATGGGTGATTGGTTCATTTCCCTTCTCATGTACTGCAGTTTAGTTACAAATCCAAGACTCAATCCTTCCCTGTTCGGAGGAATATCCATGGAGTCATTGATGAAGGAAATCAGCAACTTGGCAAAACAGCTGGCAGTAGACCAAGTGAACAACAGAAATCAACTAACAAACAAACTGTGAACAGACATGTTGTGAATCAGAAGAATACTACCAAAGCCCCAGTTCAAAAAGAGCAAGTGAAAAGTCATTTCATTGATAAAAACAAGAAGGCTCTCAGTAAGAGAGAGAAAATTTTGAAACAAGCAGACACTGTGACTCTCACTCAGGATCAGCTTAATGCCATTCTCAAAACTATCGGCAACGCCAGTGAGTCAGCAGGAGCTCCGAGCTTCTCTATTGGTAAGTCTCTCTCTCCATTATTTATGGAAGTACCTTGAGGATCTTGAAAAAAATAATCTGTGCTAAATTATGATGTTTGGATTACATATACAGGTACCCTATTTGATGGCACGTCATCCCAGTGCCTTTAACAATGCCATAGGAAAGATTTAAGTTGAAATAAAGGAACCAATATAACATGAACTGTCCCTTTGATATCTGCTTGACCCTTGATATGTGGCATTTGTCCTCTCAAAAAGTAGGTGAAATGCTCTAAACATAAAGTGAATTTGACTCATAGATTTTGACATGCTAAACATATTTAAGATTTCTATTAAAAAATTAATGTTATTGATTTATACATGTACACATATTCACAATAAGTGTTAAGTCATTTCAGATTGCGTGTCATTGTGTCTAACAGAACTCAAATGTATTTAACTTTCTGCTCTGACTAGCTGTCAACCATCCTGATCCTATTACTGATTATAATGTACCGTATGTCTCTTAATGCATTAGATGCTGGGGAATTGAAGGTGAATCTGAGCAGCATCAACAATGAAAATGAGAATAAAGAAAGTGAAAAGGCGAGGGAAAGAGATGGTGATGAAAACATTTCTGCCGTGATCACCAAAGCCAACAATGATGAAAGCTCTAGTAATCAAGACGGTAATAATAATGATCAGAGGGCTAGAAACGATTCACCAAAGGAGATGAGGACCCAGGAGTCAACTAAGACAGAGGCAGCCCTTGTCCAGAAGCAGTCTCCTAGACTGGGTCAGGCAGATATCCTCAATACCATAGGCATGAGTGAGCAGAATGACCGGTCTTTGATGGAGAAAAAGAAACAACAATGGAAGCAGGAGCTTGGTAAGTGTTTGTAGCTAGGCAGTCCAAGCCATATCTCTGTATACTTTGAGTGCATTCTTTGAGGGATACACACAAGAAAATAAACTTCTATAAAATTGCGTGCTACATTGACAGTCATGTATATTGATCGTCATGCATATTGATCGGCCAATATGGTAGAATTCTTTGGGGAAGTCACTTATTATCTTCATTATATGGCTATTTTTTTTTAGGACAGTCATTGAATCACTGGAAGAGGAATAGAAGAGTTTTTGAGAAAAACCCTTATCACATTGATTTACTTAAAGTGGATGAACTGAATGTGGAAAATTGGCAGTAATTAGGATGTATACATGTGATTTTATCAAACTAATATACAATTACAAACATCTTGCTTCATTGACCTCAGATGCTCAGCTTGCAGCGAAACAGGCTGCTCAGGAGAAAGAAGGCAGGGGCCGGAGGGGGCGTAGCCAGATCAAAGTAGAGAACTCTGATGCATGGAATCCCTGGGGGCAGCCTGGTGGTGGAGCCCCTATGCGGAGTAGTGTGGATGCTTTATCTCCTAGACACAATCAAGTACCGCAGGTAGTAAGTTCATCGTATGTCTCGTGTAAAATGCTGTTTCTTGTGCAGTTACGCAGCTCCAAGTTTCTTTTCAATATCAGTACATCAGAAGTAACCGTCTGATTTTAGAAGTGAAATAACGACTCATGGTTGTTTCCTCGTGCATGAATATGAAAACATACCTAAGGTAAAGACCAGTTTTGGAAACGCCCCCCCCCCCTTTCAAAAAATGGAATGGAAGCTCTTATTACCTATCGTGTGAAAGAATATGTTTTGACTAATACGTAAGGATACAAATTTTGCAGAGAAACCGCCTACTAATTGATATATTTTTAAAATTATTATATCTATTTGGACCTGATAGATATCGCGCACGTGTCATAAGTCCCACATCCTTCTGTGTACAGTGCTTGTAGCTTTACCAAGACTGGACCAAATTTCTTATCATTTTGATGATTCCAGAACCTTGCAGTACACACCAATACTTACAATGTATATGCTACATTGTAGATGATCAACTTTTTCTGATCGATTCCACAACGTTTCTTTCCCAATGCAATCGTATGACCATAACTGGTCTTTATCTTTAAGAGATTCCTCTCCCTCAGAAAAAAATTGACAAGTAAGACTACTTTTGCTGTGTTAATGTGATGGGGATACCTTCTATTACTGTGATCAACTAATCCCAGATGCAATATCAGTTATTTTTACAGTTAGAAACAATAAATCAGTATATGCCATTAATTCCTTAATTTTAATACTGCTCTTCTCTTATTTGATAAAGGTCAGTACCGGTCATCCAAGTCCAGGTCGAGGCAACAGAGGTCAAGGCTCAAATGACATGTTGAGCCAGTCAATTTCTAGTCATAGTCACATGGAGAAGCAGAGGATTGTACCAGCAGCAATGAGAAGCTCTTTTACCATCGGGGTATGTTGTATAGCGGTCACTCTGTATAGCTAGGGTGCACATTAAGTACCTCTCCTTTGTCTATATGATCTTGTTCTAACCATAACCTTTTATAAAACGGGTTCAAGAATGCATGCAGGCAATATGTAATTGCATGGTCAAATGACACCAGGTGACTGTGCATTATATTCTTTCCTACCATGCCTTCCATGCAAAAAAAAGGGTTTCCATTTAAATGTGATAACCCATGGCTTAAAGTGATAAAGTTATTTGTAGATTGAGAGACAAAGTCTGTTTAACACCCTTGGCTCAATACAGAGGATATCATGGATTTTCTCTCTGTTCATTCTATTGCTTTAGAAAAAATTGTGGCAGATAAAATCACTGTCTACAGTAACAGATTAGCTGAGAATAAGATATTTCAGTGGACTGATTAGTTATTTTGTTATTCCATCTTCAATTTCAAGTTTCTTTACTATCTAGTATACCGGTAATGTGTTAACATAATATGAGGAATGGTGATCGCCAGGCCAGTACCTAACATTGTAAGATACTGGGGTACTTGTAAACATGTGAAGGCATTTCTTTATAAACCTTGAAAACATAGCATAGATAATATATTTTCTGTTCAGAGCCAGAAGCGCATTAACTCGCATTGTATAATACAGAGTTAAAGGTATTACAAATTTTTGGTATGGGGTCATGAATTTGGTTCAAATGAACATATTGGAAGCATATGCGATCCTACAATATGCAGTGATCGTTGTCGCGGTTGAAATCGAGTCTGAAGTTATGAAATTATTAATAACAAACTCTTTATGTTGTATAGCACCCTCTCAAGGTCAAGATATTAATTAAGCTATAGAACAATGATTCTTGACTAATTATGACCGATAAGCTATTTCCGTTTGGTAGGTTTATATCACAACTACATATTCTGAAATTTTCAGGGTCGCAGCTACCATTGTACGGCCGTATGCGCTATTTGAAATTTATCAAAATTTATCGGGAGTACCGATAAATTTTTATTTTCATTTTTTCTCGAAAGCAGAAGTGTTTTAGGGGCTAATTTTTTTAGTGCTAATTATACATCCACAGGGGCATCCAAATATATCAAAATTGTAAAGAATCATTATCCACCAAATTTTCAAAATTTCCCAAAACTTTGTATTACCTTTAATGCCTTTCTTGCTCTGTCGGAACAAACGATATGTTGTTAACTGCATGAGCCTGAATAAAATTAACTAACATTTTATTTGCAGGTAAAAATTTATGTATTGTATTCATGTGTATGCATTAAAATACACATAATCAAGCCAACTCCTTACATATTTTTGTTTCTCCTTTGCACAGGGAATGAATAATGGACACGATGATGATTTTAAGAGGAAAGAGAAACAACTATGGCTTGAAGATTTAGGTGAATATTCTTTGTAGTATAATGGATGATGCACTATTTCACTGTCCCAATTTATGGATTTTTAACATTTTGTGTAAAGTCTATACATGTACTGGTATGCAGAAATTGTGAAATTTAGAAATCAATTAATAAGGATTGAGTGGGCCGTGACGATAATCAAATGTGGTAATGCACAAAAGTGAGTACACCCTCCTGTTACACTGAAAAGTGTAAGCATTTCGATGCAATTTTTCACATAGTTGTGTTTTCTACAGGAAAAAAATATTTTTGCCTGCATTTTTACTACAAAATGTCTTACCCATTTATAAAATTTACGCTTTTATTTCTATTGTACTTATATACTACCCCACTCGCGGAAGGTATTGTTTTTCCTAGTTTGATATTATTATTGCATTTACTGATAAATTTTTATTAATTGTCTGCTCAATATTCCTTGGCTATTACAGAGAAGCAGAAAAGAGAGGCTAAAGAGAAGAAAGAGCAGGAGAAGGCCAGGGCGCGTGCGGTAGAATCGGCTGCCATGCAGCACTGGGCAGAGCCTGTTGAACATCCTCCCTCCAAGATGATATCTAGAATGGATAACAAGGTCAGCCAGGTAAGCATGTGTGTTTCTTCAGGCTTATGCAACTTGTTGATTACCAACTTCTGTCATTCCCATAAGTTTAGTACAGGAACCACCTTGTTCCTGTAGGCAATTTGTTAAATCCCCTCTGTACTAGTTTGGTCAGGAGGGATTAGACCTCCCTACAAGGTCATTGACAGGTGGTTCTCTCAATCAAATCAGCTCTCAATTAGCATAAGAAAAAGGGGACAATAGGGGACCAATGGTCACTGATTAGGAATTTTTTGCTATATAGAAGGCGCAAGTAGCTATAAGCAGTGCAGTTGGGCTTTAAGTGATGAAAGCAAATTCTTGGTTTCTCTCTCTCTCAATAAAGGGCCAAAGTATTGTGCCTTTTTCCTGATGTCAGGCCTTGTCAATACTTTGTTTCGGGCTTTTGCAGGTACAGAACTCATGATTCCTAAAAAAATGTTTGGGGTTTGTTTCAGGCTCATTTGAAGAAAAAAACCTCAGGATAAAACCAACTGATAATGTTACTTCTACTGAACTTTGCTCGCATGACATGTTTTCCTTGATTCCTTTCATTCAAGGTACAAGATGATTCTCGTATTATGAGTAGGATGGCAGGTGAGAGGAAAGAACAGACTAAGGAAACGGAGCAACCAAAAAGTGCGCCACTTAACTCCTCCCGTTCTCCCCACACCAACGATGATGCTTCTCCCAGGTCAGTTTCTTTAACCTTGATTTTTATGTTACCATACTTCTGACACTACTCGTTGACATCCATTTGATCTGTAGGTCAGTAAAAAAATTAATGGTTATGTATCATGAATAAGATCAATGTGTTAAGGCTGAGTTTTCATTGGGTATTGCTACAAGAAGACAGACGTTTACGTTTATCGCAGATGTCTTTTAAGACCCTTCATGGTGGTTGCAAATCATGTATAATATTCCTTAATTTGTTTTATTTTTTAAGGTAGTTTTCTCGATCAGTCTTCATTAATATCAGTGGTCATTGTGATTGACACGTAACACAATGTCATATGCTTTTGAATATACATGAGTCCATTATGTAAGGTTTTGTGTCTTTATAATCCTAATCCATATTTTTTTGACATTACACTTAAAAAGTTAAAGAGTCAGACTCAAAATCAATTTAAGAAAAAATGTAAATCGCAAGTATCAAAGACAAAGAAAAATACCTTATTTGAAAAAGACATGTATTTCTGGTTTTAGCTTGTTGGTTGCTGAATATTGTCAGGCTGCAGGAATCGTAGAAAAAGTTAAAGAATATTTTATTAAAAGTTTTCTCTCTTTTGCTACAAAAACAATATCTTTAATACTTGAATGAATTTCCCATCAGATCGCACATAAGACCTGCCAATGCTCTTATGGATCCAGCTGAAATGGAGAGAAGAGATATCCAGAAAAAGAAGCAATTGGAACACATGGTAAGTAAATTTTGTTTGAATCTTTGAAGATAACTTCTTAATAACTTTGAATATTATTTATTCATTATTTAAAATTCATATACTGATGTAGTACGTAAATAGTTGAAATGCCTGTAAAATTTGGAAACTCAAATTAATTGGTTTATCTCTCACTCTTCTGTATTGGTGTTTTGGGATTTAAAAAATATTCCACTAAAGCTTGAGTGCATTTCATACAAAGAATGCAAAGGATGTTGTAAATGTTGAAAGGCAGATGTAAAGTAATACTACCTGCAATATAATTTTTTCAAGGAGATACATAATTGATTCTTTCACAATTCTAGTTCAATGAAAGGTTGCTGGTTACTTTATAACCAATGAAAAATACTGATTTATGTTTGTATTGCTTGAGTGTTTTTTCCAAGCCTCCTTCTCTAACTCACCACACATTCTTTCCTATCCAACAGGCTTTTGTGCAGGCCCAGGTGGAGGAGAAGCGGAGGAAGAAGCAAGAGGCATTGGCCCTTCGGCGGCAGGAGGAGGCCGAGGAGGAGAGAAAGTTGGCCGAGGAAAGGGACCATCTTGCTCGAGACTTTGAGCATGAGCAGGAGAAGCTGAGGAAGAAAGAAGAGGCCTCTGCAGCTAAGCAAAGAGTCTTAGAAGAGAGCATGCAGAATGCACACGACGCAGCCATGAGAGAGAAACACGCAGGGAGGATGCGGAAGCTACAGAGGCAGGGGCATGATGTCAGCAACCTTAGAAAAAGCTGGGAAGGTATGTTTTGGGGGCATATTCATTTTTTTTCAAACATTTATTTCCTTGAGTTCTTAAAACATTCGCTTGATTTCTGTATTCTGTGATATCTGACATATATAGGGATCATCGGCTTTGTGTATTAAAGAACAGCAGTTAGTTTGCATCAAACTTTTGAACATATGGATGTCCTACTGAATACAAAATGCTCAGGTTTTGGATAAACAAGTGCAGCTATGTGAAGAACAACTTTGAATCTATACATTCAATCCTTATAATGTGTGGTAAATATACTTTTCATCATCTTTGGTGGCATGCCCATTTATGTTGTTAACTGTCACAAGTGTATATTGTTAGCATCTTTATTTCTGATCTATATGCAGCTAATTGTTTTGTTCTACCTAAACGAAAATCAAAGGGAAACTGTTGTTCACCTTGTAGGCCTATTACTTTCAAACTCCTGCTTTCTCTCAACTACCTCCAGACAAACGGCAAAGCCCAGAGGCTTCCCCCAGATTTCCTGCCCAGGCCATTGGATCTCACTCTCAGCCCACTTTGAAACCAACTACCTCCATCAATTTCTCACCAAGACAACAAGAGCAACATCCCTCTGCAGACCTTCAAGGGAGCGCCCGTACTGTGGCAACTCACATCCAGGATGCGGCAACTTCCCCCATCAATGAAGTATCAACACAAACTGGTAAGCATTTTCAAATATAACACGGCCACAGCCCCCTCAAAAGCCGCTGCAGTTTTGTTAGACATTTAAATGTATGGCAACCACTTACATGTACCGGCACTTACCGGTACAACTATCAATATACCTTTTAATTAACCTGGTTATCCAAAGGTGCTTGTTACAGATTTCACTTTAGTATAATCTCCAAAATGTCATTAACGAATTGTTAAAGGTATTTTGATAAGATTCTTATTTATCATATATAATCTTTAAAACTCTACATTTCTTCTTCCACATGGAAATAGATCTGGATGTGAACTATATATCACCAAGGCTGATTGAAGCTATACGGCTGGCCAGTGAAGGGGCTGAGTACAAGCCCAAAAGCAAAAAACGTACTGATCATGAAAAGAGCAGGCAGCTTGCGGAAGGAGGCAGAAAAAAGGAGAAAGGTGTAAAGGTGGTTTCCATCAAAGAAGAAACGTCGGACAATAAAGCCAGCAAGAGCAGGAAAAACAGTGATGCCTCAAAACCAAAATGGGGCCAAAGTGAACAAGCTAAGAAGGGAATGAAAAACTCTGAAAAGGACATGTCAATGAGTAAACGTAAGAGAGAAGAAAGACTGAAGAAGAGACAGGAGGAGTTACTTAGTTTACAGGAGAGGAGTGCTCCCAAGAGGGTGTCTCAACCTAAACGGACGCAAATAGAGAAAAAGATTGAGAGTGAGAACCATGGAAGGAAATCTAGAGCAGATACAAAGTTATCACATCACACTGATGAAATAGAAACCAAAATTACGAAAGCGCAACGTGAGAGAGCAGGCTCAAGACGAGAGGCTGCTGTATTAGCGCAAGAAAGAGTGATGTCACAGCAGCAGAGCAGGAAGGAGTTCCGACCGTCTTCCAGTGAGGACAGCTCCAGTACGCAAACACCAACATTCACAAACAATGACTTTGTGCCATTTATGAGAACTGAAGATGATGAGTTACTTGAAGGTAGGCTTTCTGTAAGCCCTGCCCCTGCTCCACCACGACCGGTCCCCAAGAAGGATGATGTCTTGTCAAGAGAAGAGGCAAGCAGAGCCTCCAGGCAGTCTAGGCAATCTCATAGAGAAATGGTCAGTTTTAGAAGTCATTGGTTATGTTTTCTAACATATTTCTAAAAACATAAATATAGACATTACCTCATCAACAAGCATGAATTGATCTGATCTGCACACCGGAGTGTTGGCTCAGTCAGTAGAGCGTCCGCCTCACAACCGGGAGGTCGTGGGTTTGAACCCCGGCCGCGTCATACCAAAAGACGTGAAAAGATGGGAGTTGTTGCTACCTTGTTTGGCGTTCAACAATAAGGGATAGAGCAACGTTGATCTGGCGCTGCACAGTAGCTGCTGGGCTCACGATCAATTGGGCAAAAAGAATTTCTGTTTCGGTTTAATAAAATTTGGAGTGGACTATTAGATTATTATTAGATACAAGCATGAAGGTGGAAAATTGTTACGTTGATACTGTTTGCTCGGTGGTGTGCTTTGTGAATAACTAATATAGAATTGTCACACCAAAGAAATCATGGGATATAGATTAGAAACATGATTCTAAACTGATGCAAGAGACTTACATTATCTCAGTATTTGTTCATCAGTATCTTTGGTCAACTTATGGATGTTTGTTAAGATTATGGAAGCGTAAACATCAAGATAAATGGATGGGGTGTAAGTGTCTGCAGATTTGAATACTAAGATAAAGATTACGTGGCGATCTTTGCAGGGTTTCATATTTGATGTTATAAACAGTTTTCTTTGTCCTTTGGCTGTTACTCAAGGGACTGGATCTGCATCATTCACTTCACAATTTCAAATGTAAAATCTGTAATATGGTATGAATATCAGATGGTATCTAGCCCTAATAAATATCTCTTTCCTATTTACAGGATCCATTGTTGAATCCTGATAGACTGAAAGACAAAGAACACAGACAAGAGGAGATTCTCATACAGCTGTCAACACTAAGACAGGTATTTAGGAATGGAAAGAGCTGAAATTCTGGTGTATCCACTGCACAGGAGTACAATTATCTGTATTGCTACGTAACTTGAGATTGGTATTGTGGAGAATAAGTGAGACGAACAAATGGTATACGATAGACAGTGTACCAGTGGGATGTTTGAATTGTGCCGTCCATGTTATACTTCTAAAAAGGCACAATAAGCATGATTTTTATACTTAATAACTTGTATTTTATGGAAAAAGACATGGTCATCTGTCTAATTAACAGGTAATTTCCAATTCGCGGTGTCCAATAAATCACAAATTCAGAAATAATATGTATTCTTACAACCCTCCCAATAGTGAAGTGGGTCAGTTGGTCACATCATCTACTAATCATGGGCATGCCCTTGTTGATTCTGTTTGATTTGCAGGGTCTTCTGATGAAGCAGAAAGAGTTGGAGATTGGTTTACCACCTTCGTCACCTGCGTTCATATAGAGTGGCTGGCTTGCTGCTTGGTTGATCCTACTACATGACTGCTGAGGAATCTTCACTTGATAAATCATGGCCATGAATTTACACCTATTGATAATAATATTAATAATAATGATAAAAGTGGTTGATTATAAGCTTAATCCAGTAAGATTGAAATTTGCAAAAGTTGATATCAAAAGGTGTATACACTGTGACTGAATTTTCTTTAAAATTAGTTTCTTGCCATCGAGGACATCTCTCACAGGAAATTGTAATCTTGTATGATATAAGCATTTGTACATTTCATTTTTTGTTTGGCTTTTGGGGCCAATTGCTTCTCATTCATTTTCCAAAACTAACTTAATCCGTGACTGCAATCCTAGAGCGAACTTGATACCCAAACCCTTAAACCTATCAATGTCAAAACCAATGTCACCCCAAACCCTATATTTTTTGATGAAATAAAGGCCAGAGATAATTGCCCGAGCATGTGTCAATCACTGTATTATCTGCTTCCATTTTACATTGACTGATATATTAACTTTTTTTTTTCTGAAGAAAGATTGTTGCTTGTAGGGATATATGTGTTCTAGAGTTATAGAAATTGTATATTAATGATACAGATACCGTGCAATATGTTGAAACTTATCTAGGATATGCATTTTACAAATATATTTAATGATATAGAATAAAGTAGGAGCATATTTGTCGTTTAACTAAATAGATGGAGAGAAAACATGGGGGGGGGGCATTTTTGGATAGGTTATTACACAATTCACTATTTTTTGTTTCTCTTTAAATATTGTAACATTACATTTAAACATGTATTTAGTGTGGTCTAGCTGCAAGATACATAATGTTTATTGTGATTATATATGTCCATGGGTGGCATTCTGTAAACTATGCCAACTTTTGTTTTAGTGGAACCCATGAAGGTAACATAGTTACAGAATACTACCAGGTGATATTTTTTTTTCTTACATATTGCAACAAAGGAGAAGTACATGCTCTTTATTCAAAACTATGAATTGTACTAACCAATTGTGCAAGTTCAATTTTCAACTTGCATTAAAGTGGGTTTTTTTTTATTTATTGATTTATGTCATGAAATATTGGTGCTAAGATCCTCCCAGAGAAAAGTACAAAGAACTACCTTTCATACTTATTATACAATGTATTTTGTCTGAATATCATCACTGTGAAGATAATGTACATATATATATGTTAGTACAGTAAATATGTTCATAAATGTTAATATCAAGATAGTTGTATTATAGTATTAGTTTAAATTGTGTTGTCTAGACTCTCCAGAGAAGCATTTTTTGTATTTACGCGTTACTTACACTCTTGTACAAAAAAAATATTCAAAAATGTGTTTTAAATGGTTTCATCCTGAAGCCTGAAATAGAAAAAAAGTACTGACATGAATATATCACATTTTTGGGAACGTTTGATTCTTGTGTTGTCTAAGCTTATATGTATCGCTTAATAGAACATTTATGTACAGATATTTTATATGCTATATTTATATCTTCAATGATTTTTTTGCTTTTGAATTTGTTGTGGGTAATAAACTTTGAAATAATTGCTGTAAACCAATTTTGTTCCTGATTCCTATTTACATATGTAAGTGTAATTTTTTGTGTTAAATATACTTGAATATATATGTAATTTGTCAAGAAAACTACATGTACAGAAACCAGAACTGCAGTTCTTTAACAAAAGGGAACAAGTGATAAATGGAAAATATTTCACTTTTTACTTAATAGAGACAGAAGAATTTATTATTGGTTGATGCATTCTTACTAATGATGAATAGATGAATGTTTTCATTTACATTTAGTACATTGATTTTCCCATTATACTTTTTTTTTAAAGGTAATTTCCCACTGATGATAATATATCCTAGAGGTCACATATTTCCTTTTGTTTACTTTCAAAGCATGAAGAAATATAATATTAAAACAAAAATAGTTTTTAAAAAAGAGATGTAGAAAATAAAAAAGACACTAACATCTTAAATATCATTTTATGATTCATTTTATTGAGTTCAAAGATTGCAAGAAAAAAAGAAGAGATGAAACAGTCTAGCATTTGTTTACAATGCTCGATCAGCAAAACCAGTACTTGATCCTTGATACCTTTCCAAGGACTTCAGTGTCCTTCAATATATCCAGCATGCATCTACAGGTATTTGGAATTCTCTTCCATTCTATTTCCTAATAACTTAACATCAAGTCATGGTATAAACTTTTGTTTAACCATCCATAATTGCAGCAGCTTAACATGTCATGGTGCAAACTATGGGAACAAAACGGTCCATAGTACCATTACAATACAATATCAAATTGAAAGAGTCACCAAAAGAGTATAGCTCAAAAGGCTAAAGAAAATTGCATTGTACACGGGGAAGATGCATTGTAATGAAAAATGAGTAGACATTAGCATGGCTTTGTGGTAAGATGATATTGTCCAAATTGGACAATTCTAAGTTTATATTTTTTTCAATCAAATACATATTTGTTGTATGATTACAGGCTTTGTAGATACTTTTCTCTCCTTCCAAACTCCTACTTAAAAAGCACCTTGGAATCAATATGCAAATACAAGTAACACCGCTTGTACTGAATCATTCTTTTAAAAAAACACACACACTACACACACACGCACATACATATATACAGTTTATATATTTCTTAAAAAGGGACATAAAGAATTTTTCACTAATTGCAAGACTTCTTTAATAAATATGAAATTAAAAAAAAAAGGAATAATGATTAATGAATGTACCAGTGAATACAAGATGTAGAGACAACATTTTATATTTTCACTTGGACTGAAAAGGTTGAATCCTGAGAGATTTCAGGCGTACTTTGAATTAGGCAAGGGTAGAAATATTACTAAATTAGTTTTTAAACTTATACCTTATACAGTTTGAGTTTATATCATAACACACAAATTAAATTGTTAGGAATACTACCAATGACACACTTTACTTCAAATTTCAAACATGATTAATTTCAATGGTTTAGTGTTGCTTTAATCATGGACCTACTACAGTAGTAGGTCCATGCTTTAAAGCACTGCACCTAATTAATTGTGTCTTGAGCAACATCATTCAATTGTGTTACTTGTTAGTAAGAATTTGGGGAAGAGAACAAAGTTCATTTATATTTGTCTGCACACATTCAAATGCTGGTTCATCCATGTAGCTATCTCCCATGCAGCTTTTCTTTAGAACTTGCTCTATGTAAAATACTGTACCTACAGTATGCCTACTATTACTCTGAAGGTAAAACAAAAAATTCTTTTCATACAGATNAAATACATGACATAATTTCAAGAAACCGTCATATGCACAAGTTTGCAGACATTGAATAAAAATACATTGAATTTTAAAACATGCACTTCAATAGGAAATTTACTGAACTTGTCATGATAGTTTAGTGAGATGCTACCCTGATTATCAATATAAAGACAACATTTTTTGTTTCCCTTGAATATGGTTTCTCACTGAAACCTGTAGCACTTCTTTTACAGCTGGGCCACTGAAATAGCTACACATTTAAATTCCTTAATTTGAATATAATGTCGAAATTCATATCAATACTGTTTTACAAATAGGAAATGGTTGCATGAAGTCATATAATTTCACATAATAGTACTCTTTGATACATTCAAACATTGTACAACACAAACATTTTCTAGTATTTAAAAATCTCCTTTAAAATGCATAATATATATTCATAAATAAATAAGATGCTAGACATTTCAGTACAAATACCTGTACATACAAGTCTTTTTCTTAACTGGATGCTTCTTTTTTTCTTCTTTAGGGCAAGTTTGGCACTTTGCATGACTCCATTACTCCTTTGAATTGAGTGCAAGCACAGCTTCAACATACTGCTCCATCTCTACAAAGTCTGCAATGACAATATTAATACCAGTGGGTCCAATAGTTTTATCTTGGAGGAAGTACTTTGTATTCCTAATCGCAGTAGCTGCAAGCACACCTTTCAAGTTATTACCAATGTGCTGTAGAATGGTGGTGCCAGTTGGTGTCAAGACACCCTGTGATACGTAGAACTTATCCAGGGGCCTACCTCTGGTGTGGTGAGCATTGAGTATGTTCACCATCTTGGGTGCTTCAGTCGTGTTGGGCCATACACTGTGGATACTGGTGCCTTGCCAGATGTTAGTATGCTTCACTGATGTCTCATCGTGGTAGATTGTAATGACCTGCCAACCTTCATCACAGAGGACATTCAGGGTAACTGCTTCTAAATCCATCTCTGGACATAGTTTGGAGGAGAAGGCCTCCTCTATGCAGGATATCAGCTCACTGTGCTTCTCCTGCATGCAGTACAAGTGATTGAAATCAATAATGACAACTTCCTTGGGGTGTTCTTTCAACCAGTCATTGATTTCTCGCAGGCAATCACTGACTTGTAACCCATGCAGGCCATGGACAAAATAGAAGCCCTCCTTGCCTGGACAGCGGGATATCCGGAAATCAAAGTAGCGGATCCCTAGGTCCAGCTGCTGTTTGAAGTTGAGTGCCTGTGTGACTGACCAACTGTGGACGATCTTCTTGGCTGCATCACCAAAGACCGCGACAAGGTTTCGTACTGTGTCTGGTGATCCTGATGCAACAGGTGACTGGCAGTCGAGGAAGAAACTGAATGAGTCATGAGAGCCTATAAAGAGAGAATGATTAGTCTAAAATGTGGATTTTTACAAGTTTAAATTGTTAAATTTCTAGCTGAAGTTATTTCTTAAAAGCCACTCAACTTAACAGTAATGTTAGGAAATGTAATTCTAGTAACATTAATTTTGGAGCTTCTTTTTCACCTTAAGAAAGAGTTGACAAACCACATGTCTTCTGTTTATAAAGAGATCTGGCAATTTCAATGGGAGTCCTCATTAAATGGAAGACAATTTTGGTGAATTCAGCCAAATGTCACAAAAACACAAAATATCCAAGGTTTTAATAGAAAAGAGGAAGTGATTATACATCAGTTGATACTAGGGAAATGCAAATTACATTATTATCAGCACATTTTGAAACAACATGAAGATGGACTATGTATCCATTGTAAGGTTTCAGAAACTATAGAGCATTTTTTACTATAATTCAAGAAATGTGAAAGTCTAGAGAAGGATAATACAAAGATGATTGAAATGTAATACGTTAGATTTAGTAAAATTATTAGGGAATTTATCGGATTTTAGAGTCCTCTTAGATTATATCAAAGCTACAAACAGATTTGAAATGTTTGTATAGACCAATGCGTTTTCCTCTGTGAGTATATTATGATTATGATTGAAATGTTTGAATATCATCAGTATTAAAATCATAAGGATGACATCCTTATGTCATCCTTATGATTTTAATGCACGACTAAAGGTTAAGGGAAATCAGATATAATTAATCTTGCACAGTATCACTTCACTGAGACAGGTGAGCCAACTCTTAACTTGAAACCTGAAGTCTGGAAAGACA
>BEXV01000037.1:293512-324721 GCA_003118195.1 Hemicentrotus pulcherrimus | reverse complement strand
CCCCCCCCCCCCCCCTCCCAGATCATTCGGTGCCTGTACGTAATGTGTTGCTTTCTTTTGAAATATAGGCTTATTTGGAGAAAAAGTGAATGAACATTTAATAAAAAATATATAATAAGTCATAACATCAAAGGCCTATTACTGCCATGCCTTCTTATATGTTAATCTCCTATATTCAGTACACATCTCAAAGTACATGACATGCTTATCGGAATTATGACATGATAGGTGTAAGTATTATATAACATTTGGCAAGACATTGATCTACATGCGATTTTTTAAATTTTTGAGGGCCAAAAAAGAAAATTAGTGCTCACTACCCCCACCTCCACCCCCAACTGAGCGAATTATCGGCCGGCTGTTTCGCCGCTAAATATTTTCTCACGAATTGGATCCGCCCCTGCTACAGGATATGGGATGGCAAAAAGGGGAGAGGGAAACTAGAGACAGGAATAGGATAGGGGAAAAGGACCAGACAAGATGATGACAGAAACTTCTCTACCCATAAATTTGCTACTTTGTTTCTCCGCAATTCATTCGAGTAAGACCGATGAACAGTCTTCTGAAAAAAAAAGCCTGGTGACTTCATGTAATTCATTACATTGTACAAAAAAGGATGAATTTTCAATAAACCTAATAAAATGTGATTGTAAAGGAATCTTAACACACTACCAAGACTTTTCTACATACACCACACAGTCACTACATACATAAATGCAAGGTTGGGGGAAATGAATTTGATATTATAGACAATTAATTTTATTATACAATATAAAAAGATTTTATCATACATAATCATAGAAAACAACAACGTACATATATCTTTATTGGCATAAGGAAAAGGCATTAATTGTTCTTGACTTATTAACAGTCATAACAAGAGTTACATAATACCTATACATTAAGAAGAAAGGCCCTTATCAACCTTTTCAAAAGTGTGAACGTCTTTAGACTTTATATTCAACATCCAATTATAAAAACAATTTTTTTTTTTTAGACAAATTCCATTAAAGTGGAAGGAAATTAAAGGCAATGCTACCAAAGAGGCTATGACACGAAACGCATTATAGGTCTCAAGGTGAGAGTAGTTAGATCAAATTTGTCTCTTTTTTAAAGTGTCGTTCCTACAATGAGTAAATCATGATGTTCAAAATATAAACATACATTCAGCACAAAAAGAAAGTGGACACTAATAATGATTAATATTTTTGAATAAATAATCAATACAAACTTATCTTTCATATATCAAAATAATATATTAATCTTCTTTAAGATGATATGCAATTGGAATCATACCATCCACGCATGAGTGAGTACAGCCATTTCAAAATAAATAAGTCTCTGAGGGAAATTGCAAAATATGGGGCATAATTGATCTTGGTAGAGCCTTAAGTGTTCTTTGATTTGATAAATATTTTATTATATTTCATTGACGCTTTAAATTAACTTTTTAAACAACAAAAAGTGTCCACTCTCTTGTATTTTTGCTGAGTGTAAATCATATTTTCTGCGGAGCAAATTAAATTAGCTTTTCTCTTGGAACCGTTATAAACGCTTTTCTATTTCCCCGTGTTTTTCCTTGATGTTCCTTTATATTTTCATGTTACTTTTTAAAATAATTAATAACATTGATATAAGGTGATAAAACAAAATAAAACAATTCATGTCAATGTTCAGTATTTAGTGATATCTTATTTGTGCGCATAATTATGGTATCCTTATCATTTCCTATCGCATTAAAGTTGAGATTTCTTCGTTCAGCTGTTAAAAACTGAGTTTATTAATTCGTTTTGATCAATGGCACAGGTATACATTTCACTGAATCCCCATTTAAATAAAGAAATATGTTGAATGAAAGTCAGTGTTAGCATATCTAAATATCGACAATGATTATTTGTTTGACATTGTGCAGCTAATATACTAACTAAGTTAAAATTAACCGCAGACATAGTTATATAAGAGTTTAAAGAACGTGTATAGAATATATTGAAGGCAGTGATTATGCGAGGTCTGATACTAATAGGATACAACCGCACTTTCGAAGATAACTTACATAATCAGCTACATACGATTCAAAACCAAAACATCGTTAGACACAAAAAGGAAGCATTACCAAATAATGATAAAATTGAAGGATTTGCGACACTCTTCCACTTGAGCATTTAAGCCGATATGTTTCTAGTATTAAACGCATTGTTTAATTTGACAGGAGAACGATCTACTCATCAGAATGAAAGCTTAACTTGAAGATAACCTGTCAGCTTTTCTTTTCTTTCTTCAAAAGTGTTAAATCGCTTTAACAGTTTAACCAAATAAAAGAAAGTAGGCGATACATGATGGGGAGGAATGGATTGAATTTGATGGCGGAGTGGATTATGACGCTTTTGACTCGGAGCTATTTGCGCATTGCCTTCGAGGAGAAGGAATAAATCAACCCATTTACCCGATGAGAAGTGAACCCATGTGAAGTGGGATGTCATTATAAACTCATTATGTATGTGCGGGAATTGATAAAGGAAAAGCGACGGAAGGTGGGGGTAAGATCACAGGGGGAAAAAAGACTTGAAAGACTATTATAAGAACGTGGCGAAAGAGAGAAAATACGTTGCACAAATATGCGGTGTGATGTGTACACTGCGGATAGAAATAACTGTCAATATTAAAACCGGTCATGATGTTTTGGAGCGCTGTGCTTAGATGGAATTGGGGAAAATCTAAGAAGTTGCCCGAATCTCTCAGACATGCTCACCGTAGCCTGCAAATTCATTTAAAATCAAGGTTTTGTCCTAAATAAGTTGGACGAGAATTTAAAAGGAAAGGATATAGGACGAGAAATAATGCAGACGAATGGGATCAAATAAGTCTGGCATGGGGGGAAATAATCTTTTCTGGAATTTTAACGGGTTCACCTATAATTCGCAAATAATTCCAGTAACGAGCATACAAACATGATTCCCATGTTTCCGTCGACTAAATACCTAAATCCTTGCTCTTGTTTTTGGAGTTATTTACCAGGTACCGTTTGTCATATTATCCTTGTTATAAATACGAGAAGAATCCCTGAAAAGGAGATGGGTACATAAACTTTTAGTAATATTACGAAGGTTGGGTGTCATTGAACGCAATAATTAGTGCTTTAAGTTCATATGAGTATCAGTTTTCGATCAACTCCTAAAATGTATCAATGTCTTATTCTATGCATTTGAGCTTCGCAAGACCATAACCATTGTCAGCCATTTGAAACCCTCCAACATCTGTCCTTTATGTTTGATAAAGTATTTCACACCGATATTTTACATTCGTAACATAATGAAATTCCTGTAGGCCCATACAAAATATATCAAACATTATGGTTCTATTTACGTATAGTAAAACCGTTTGAAAGCAATTACTGGAATATCATAAACATCAACCTCATATTTACAAATGACACTTTCCTTAGTTGAAAATTAGGCGACAAGTTTATAGATCTACAGCCCCGATAGAGGCTTGATAAATAATCAATAATTCGTATTTAGTTATTTCTGATTTAAAGATTCGGCTAAACGTTAGAAAATCTGATAGATAAGTGATTATAAAGAAAGTAAAACATTAAAAGGAAAATGTTATTAAGAAGGAAATAGGTCCCCATAGTTAGGTATTTAAATGAGTAATTTATCCAGAATAAAAGCAATCTCGAGTACTGATACCCCCCCCTCCATTCTGTGAAAAAGGTTGACGGTCCTGTTGAAGTTGTGGAAGTGGGATACTTAAACAAAATCGTAATACCTTTTTGGCAAACGCAAAAAGGTGACTGGCAAAGAGACGTGCAAAGCTTATTACTTTGGGTTTTTAATGTGTTTTAAGATTCCGTTTGCAACCCAACATTTGTAAATCCCTTCATTCTTTTAATTTAAAAATACATCTACTTATATTGCAAGTATATAACGTCATGTTAAAGGTAAGATTTATCGCGCCTATTCATTAGGCAATTAATTACAACCTTTGAGTAACCCCCCCCCCCCCCTCCTCAAAGCTGTCTTCATTCAATGAGACTTGTCTCGAAGACTGTCCACGAACCAGGAGGACTAGCGTAATATTATTTTTTATTGACAAAAGTAAACGGAAATGGCATCTGATAGCATCTGAGAGATTTGAATTAACTGATTGGTTTAGCTAGTAGAGGTCAAAGCTACAAGTTAATGTCTGCTTGATATAGCACCATCCCGCTCAACATGCACACATTTGATTACACAAGATATCGAGCGAAGATGTGTTACGCAATATTGTTTGATCTCTGCAAGCTTTTGGTACTAAGCGTGTTAGAGCTTTGGCAAAGAACAGCTAAGCACTACAAGTATCAAGTCTCGCCACTATTTTGTTTCGCTATGAGGATAGAGGAAATAGCATGATTTACACATGACGTGTGTCTAATTTTTTTTCTTCAAAATAAGCTATGGCGATAGTATTTTTTTTTTCTTTCTAGCAGAAGTTGTGTAGTAAACAAACAAACATTTCTTTTAATTGCCATGTTCTGCAGGCCTAATTAACCTAGTGAGAAAGCAATTTGAAGTTAACAAAGACACAAAATGGTTCATTTTTCATTGGCGTATCCATAAATTGATGAATGAGGGTGGTTGCGTAATGTATTTCGCCAGCTCCGTAAGATGTAGACTTCACCAACTGCAAGTTGGTTACATTGTTCTTTTGAATGAGTCTTCAAACAGGCGGTGAGGAAGAAGCACGCTGGCTTCATTGTATACTGGAAACGACACCTGTCTTGTTTTCTTCTTCTCCTTTTAGGAGGTTAGCCACTTTGAAACAAAAGTCATCTCATAATTCTATAACTTCTGATTCCAGTCGTCGATTTGATCGTCGACATTTAAAAGTTCAAAAAAGACTTTCTCATGATGCTAAAACATCAAAATCTGTAATATAACCGCTAACCACATTGCAGTCCATCATTAAATAAAAACCCATCTGGGACACTCTGCTGCTGATAGTCCATACACTAGCTCCGTGTCATTTACACGTATATTCTTCAGTCTGTTCACTACACTGATTGCATCTGACTTAGCAGCACCAATAAAATTTACAGTTGCACTGCCATATTTTCGTGTACTGATGTGTGTTGTAGCCCCTGCCACAGCACATGAGATCACAGCTGTCCGTCGATGTCGATGTCCGGTTGCATCTCCGTCCCACAGTCCCCATCGAACCATTGTTCTCGTCGAACTCGCAATAGTTCGGCGACCGGTGCAAAAAAACTAAATGCGATAAGCGCGGCTTCCGGTAGTTCTCGGAGTCTTTGACTTTGAGAAAAGTTGGTCTCCTAGTTCGTTTGGCCTTGACGGGCTCCACTTGGAGAGTTCTTTCGTATTTTTCTTTGAGGACGTCACCTACCGATCGAAAATTTGGCAGCATTGTCCAGCACGTTTTGGTTGTACACGAACCTGAAACACCATGGCATTTGCATTCCATTCCAACATGATCCTCGACAACCTGCATGTAGAGGACAAAGATGAGAAGAAATCGGTTAACTGATATTTAATTAATATTTTTACCAAGTTTTGTATACTACTTCCTCCCACAATACCAAGTGATCGGCAAATTAACTTGTTTTCGGACCATGTTAAAATTGTCGTTACATTCACAACATCTTACTTTTCTGCATTATTTTGCCCGTTCATTTTATCGAGAAACCCTCTTGGAAAATCTGTATTTGGTTATGCAGTATAGGGAATGGAATGCCACACTCACTGTACATGTATATTAAAAAAAACTAACAATAGTTGTTTCAAAGTAGATACACAAGGTCCCCACAAGGTACCCACAAGGATACCAATTATGAGCATAGAATAATGAGTCCATTTCGTAACGACCTTGTCAGCAAGTTTCTTACGAATGCTCACGAAATACATAGTAATCTTATGCGTAAAATAGGTAAACATTTAACGTTAAACTATGAAATTCTGCATCTTTATCGCCTAATATCATCATAACATCACGCTAATTTTTCAGAAGCTCAGCTTTCACAGAGGAACAACGCAGACGTTACATATTTTCCCTCCATACAGTGTTTCGTCTGCATATTTCCCATTTTAATTTACAAAGGGCCCGACGCTGAAAAAAGGAATAAATTGCGACACAAACAGAATTTTCTTTCAGTGAAACTAGCAATTACGTGAGTTTCTTTGCTTTAGGTTTTATCTCTCACGTCCTCATGTCATGTTTTAGGCTTCCTTTAATTGGATAGCGTCTCGACAAGATGAGCCAAGCCTTTGGCCCCAAAACACAAAGACTGACTCAGAATCTTTCTATGTCTGTCCATCTCTTTCTCTCTCTTCATTTTTTCATCTGTATGCTTTACTCCGCTATTTCCCCATCTTTTCACTTTCTCCTATCTCTTCCCTCTGCTTCCCATGGTTAAGATATACAGCATAGTTTTACGTTTTTCTGTCTTCATTCTTTTCGGTAGGAAACTATTACGGTTGGTGGTCGGAGAAGCCCTACTAGGTCGGGTAAGTAATCATGGTGTTGTGCTTTCAAAGAAAAGATTGTTGTTACGCTGTCCTTTTGAACGCGTTCGCCAGTAGTAATTGGCAAACAATGCGAAAGATAATTTGCCGAATACAAGGGACCTTTAAGCGCATTTCTTTCATTTACCTTTCATTACTTTGTTCCGGATAGGAATTTGGTTTCGAGGTAAGCTAGAACATTTGATACTATAGCCGAGGACTCACATAACAGTCACCTCTCTTATGCGTAATTCTTGTCAGACGAGCAATTATATTTGTCCTTTGCAAAAAGCATAAGTATATCGCCAAATCAGTGGCGGGTTTAGGGCGGGGGTCTGTGTCCCCTTTTCGAACAATGGACAACAACAACGATAAAGTTAGCCATTAATATTGTGTAATTTTTCGGAATGGTGTCCCCTTGTCAAAACCCTGTATCCTTTTACTGCACTCAATATACTGAGTTCAGAAAATTATATTCTATCTTTATCTTTTTCTTGTGAAAAGAATTAACAAATCAGATTTCAAATTTTGAATTGCATTTTGAACCATGTGAAAACTTTAAGGGTAGGTTGGAATAATTATGTTCGAAATTGATAGAGTTGAGAACATTTACAGCACTGACAAAAAATTGAATCTCCTCTTCTATCTCGAGTAAAAAGGTATTAAAAAAGTTAATTGAAAATTATTCATAACCCCTCATTCAGAAGTATTCCTATTTTCATACATATTTGACGTTAAGTATAAAGTGGGTCTAATTTCAATTGTACGACATATCATATGCTCTGACGACGATTGCCGATTTCTAACACTAGTCAAAATCATAATTTCAACCCTGACCTAATATCTTATTTCAATAATCCTATCCCTAAACTTAACCCAACATCAATTCCCAGCCATGCCCTTACGCTATATCAAAGAAACATAATGTCATGCAGGTCATCCTAGCTCAAAATGGGTGTCTTCTTTCGCGTGTCTACATATTTTGTATACTCTTTTCAATCGATTTCTTTTCGCCCAAGCATCTGTATGATATATAAGTATCATTCACATTCAGCAAATAATTGCTAGGTTATAGATATATGACATCATAACCTAGATAGGCCGGCCCTATAACTGTTGACTCACAGTAAAATCTAGATCTCTAATTCGTCACTAAGGAAATAATTAAATGTTTGTTTTGTTAATGCTGCCCTATCTCAAAATCATTTGATGCATTTCGGAAATCTCGGTATATCATATTCCCACATCACATTTTGTTTGATGTAATTGTGGGAAACAAGAACAATCTTAAAAAGGCAAATGTTTATCTCCGATTATTCTGCTCCTGCTCTCCTGATTTTAAGGTGATTCTTTCCACATTTTGACTAGCCATTGTCTCACATGATTTGATTAAGCCAGGGTGGCGCCCCTATAAGGGTACAATTTTGCCGGGGGTGATATCTCTTGCCAGAATTTCAACTTTCCAATTCTAGCATTTTTTCCCAAGTGAGCAGAAACGAGCGAGAACAAAAATGTCACTTTATTATCGTGACAATTCAATATCAGCACCAAAATGTTCTAGATAAGTAGAAATTACAAAATGACCTCATTGTGGCCTGAACATAAGGTGTCGATTGCCCGAATATTAGATGACGGTTCCCCAAATATTGGTAATTTTAAAATCACCGGATGGGGATGGGACTACAGTTCCCTTGGCCCCCACCTTGTATCCCGTTATGTTCGACGTATATCTACTGTAGAAAAGGTTGTATTTAGCAAGGATGATTGTTATTAATATGTTCGATTCATTCGGCATAATGGTGACTAGCCTTGAATGAAATGACACTTCAACATTTTCAATACGAAAAAATAGCTAATTTCTATTTCGTCATCGATATTTCTTGGAAAAAAAAATGTTTATTCTCTTGACAGTGCAAACAAATGAATATACCATAGATGAATTATCTCTGACAACCTCAAACATCGATCTTCTTTATTCGTTGACAACCGGAGGAAAAGTCACAGAATCAGTCAATCCACCGAGAACACGTTAATTTCTCTGCATGGACATATTTTTGTAATATACATTTTTGAGCAATCTTGCCTTTAAAAGATTATGTTAAAATTATGTTACGTAACTTTATTGGCAGTGTAGGGTTAACTCATATCAGATTTCCTATTTTTAAAATCTATTATCGGGTGTAATTATCACGTTATCCTAATTGACCTATACAGAAATAATCCATTCCTTTCACTGCTGGATTACTGTGTGAATGTGTGAAATGAGCTGCAAGGTTAATTTTGAAACTGGAATATCGTGATCAAAAAAAGAAAAAGAAGAGGAAGAAGAAGAAGAAGAAGAAGAAGAAGAAGAAGAAGAAGAAGAAGAAGAAGAAAAAGAAGAAGAAGAAGAAAAAGGAGAGAAAGGCGTTCGCGTAATCATAAAGTTTGCTGGTAATTATACCTTGTCGGTACTCACTTTTGTTGACACTTTTCTGCACGAACAAGCCTACTTAAATTCTCAACACAGAAATATAGAAGTAGAAGTATTAGAAGAAGAAAACAAATAGGAAGATGATGATGGAGATGATTAAGAAAAAAAGAGAGAAATAAATGGGGTAGAAAAAGAAAAAGGAGTGCAGGACAAATTAATGAAAAGGGAAAACAAAAGGAGGGTACAAATAATTACCTTTCTGCCAACCTCGTTGTTGTGTAGATTCATGAGCGTTTTGGCATTATTCGCTACTTCTCCAGAGTCCACGAAAAGTCGTGAAAACCTGAGCCCATACTCCACGTCGGCACTGCAGCCTCCCCATCGCCAGCCCTCGTCGGTGACGCCGGTCTCCTTGCTACGATCACAGCTGCAGTTAGTGAGGTTTCCCTGCATGCATGCCTCGGTGATGGCGTGGGTGATCCCGGCTGAGGTGATGGCTTTACGGAAGGCCGCCTCTCGATTACCTGCCCGGGAATCCGTTAACAAAAATGACAGCGAGAAACGGTAAAACGTAGATCAATTTATTTTTTAAGGATGGGCGGGGAAAAAGAGAAAAGCTGGATGGGAAATTGTTTAACTTTGCCATCAGGATTTAAATGAGGAAAGAGAAAATGATGATATTAAAAGAAAACTTACGAATACAATAAAATGCATAAGAGAGAGAGAGAGCGAGAGAGAGAGAGAGAGAGAGAGGGGGAGGGAGAGAGAGAAGGGGGAGGGAATTAGGATACTGAGTAGGGTATTACAAAAACTAAAACAACGGCATTTTTCTCACTTGCATACCCCAACCTAATTCATCTTAACCATCTTCTTTACAATGTCAATTGCATTTTGTGGTGAAAACTAAAATTGGACAGACTTAAGAATACAGTGTGCACAGCGGCACATATTTTGGATAATTGCTCTTTTACAACACAAAATCTCTAAATGCAGACGGTCCAAAATAGTTAAAATAATCACTAAATACGAGGCACGAAGTAAGACAAAAGTCATTAAGCAAATTAATTTTTCCGATCGAGACATAGACGTGTCGCCGTTAACCGAGCATGACCACTTTTCCATGAACTGAAGATTTTCCAGAAAGTACGGATGAGTAAAGTCTGGAAGGAAACCATTACTGTCAGGAGGAATGATAATAAAAGACGGTGACATAGGAATAAAAGAGGTTATTACCTTCAACGCAAATGAAATATCATCGACGATACAAGTTTATGAGAACGTGTGTTTAATAGAACGTTATTACGAGAAGATAATATTATAGGGGAACATGGTTGGGCAAGAGAAAGAAGGGGGAACTAAAAAAACAAAAACATATTAGATGAGAAAGGTAACAATAACGACGAATCGAGACAGAAAATAGGGTGAAGTAGGTAAAGATAATTTATAACCATTTAAATTTAAGTAGGTAGATATAGAAATTTTATAGTTTTTCTGTACTTCTTGTTTTGTTTTGTTTTCGACGATGTGCCTTGTGTTACCAGTGACTAAGACTGCATGGGCCATGAGGCTGGAGCCAACGTGATCGAACAATCTGGTCTCGCGGACCTGATACTCTTCGAGAGTTCAAGAGACCTCTAAGGTCAAATAAATATAGGTACATTATTGACAAACGAACAGTGGACGTCAGACTTGTAGAACTCAGGTCTCATCAACCTTCGCTCATCTGGGACATTCCCCATTATCATGGCTACAGATCGTGGATCATCAATCTTTGGTTTCCAAAATGATAGAGGACCTATAAATAGTCTAAATATATAGATCGATATGAATTACCAGGCCTATATATAATAAAGTGGTTTTTAACACACCTCAAACACAATCTAAAGGACTTTCAAAAAATCACCCAAAGGGCAATTCAGTACCTACTAGTATAACATTGATTTCATGCTCAAATTATACAACATGTCAACACATTTCATAAATTTGATGGACAACTTAAGTTGATTTCTCGAAAGTCTTCGTGATCTTGTTTTAATGTGGATACCCCTTCCTAATGTAACATGTATCCCTTGCTCCTCCTCGTCGTCGTATAGTCTTACCAGCAGGCACATCCTGTGTAAAGATGGTCTCGTCATACTTGGGCAGGGTACAGTTCCACCTTCCGTTGCGGAACTGGAAGCGACACTCCTGTACGGCCTTCTGTGCACCTTCTCCAATGGCCACTATGGCATCTGGCCTCCTCTGGCAGATGGCCCGCTGCCGGGGAGCCAAACCGGGTATGCGGTTGCAGATTGCGTTGGCTCCGAGTGCCACCACCGACGAAAGGGCCCTGAGGTATCCAGGAAAACAATGAGTATCGTTAGAAATGGAAAGAAAAGTGTAAACTCTAGGAAAATGTTAGTTCATTAATGTACACATTTTTCATTTTAAACAAGTTATAGATTTGTACGCTTGTATATAAACGGTGCAGTAAACGACAAGGGCATTGCCTCGGGGAAAACGTGAAGGTGAATCGTAAAAATATCACCTTGACACGCTTTTGTTTCCTTTCCCCATTTTTGTCATTGTATATCAATTTTGCAGCAACAAATAAGTTGTTACACAGAAGAACCAACATTGAATGTTGAGGTGCATTATAGGTGTATTGAAGTTGGAAGGAATTGTATACCTGATGTACAACATATAAAAACAAGGGCACTTGTAGCACTTGTGAACTTCGAACGTAACTCAGAACTTTAGTCCACAATTTTTATTACCAGACTAACGTGTCATCATAAAGTCATTAAAATGTATGCCTTTGCTTTAATTAAACAAGGTATCTAGATTATGATTTATCTCATCACCTTGACATGTTTTATTCTCATATCCATTTGTCAGCTTAATACGTGTCAGTATCCAGGTCATGCATATTTTCTTGTCGTTAATAGGGCTCTGAACTTGTATTTTATGATTTGAACTGTTTGGATAAACGGTTAATAAACCCTTAATTACTGTAACCGCAACGTTTAGAGTAAATATCACATGGAAAAAAAATCGAAACATCTTGCAGACCACGCATGGCTTAATAATGAGTAGATAAATGGGCACAACAGCGTGTCTCCACTCGGAGGTCCACAAACTGATATTTGCTTTGATAAAGTACTAATCGAAATGAATACAAATTAACAAGAATAGTCAAAGTGTTGTCCAGACACACACACTCTAGTGATATTGTCATCGCCCTTCTCGTTACTACCACAGCCATCGTCTCCGTCCTTTCATTCTTTCTATCCTTATCACTATGGCAACTGACTTCGTAACCCCACCCCATCGACATCACTGGTATCAACACCATTGCCAGATGATGAGGAACAGACATAGTTCTTATCACATCAGGGCTCGCTACGATATCAAAATAGGCATTCGACATGGGTTGGGATCACGTTCATAAGAACTCACACGTGACTATCATGTTACACTTCAATCTGGTGTACTACATATTTCTTCCTTTTTGTTCATTTCATCTGACAAAAAATGTGTTTCACATCACGTTAAAGTCCGACTTCCATGAATTCAACGCTCACCATGTGATATCAAATCCAATCATGAATTATTATGTGGCTACGTCTCTAAGGGAGTACACCCAAGAAAACATTGCAATTATGTATTATCACTTAATACATTCTATTTTCCATTAACTTTGCTTAAAGGTACTATGTCCCTTTTGCAGCCAACTTCAAATTCTGTAGAACTTTGCAGGAATTATGAATATGTCACGTATGTCCTATCTGTGAAATTTAAACGTTAGCAGTGTCCTCATATTCAAATTATGCAAGGAAACCTGTTTACTTGCGAGACTTCACTGTCAGACACTATTGAGTGACTGACTGGCTTTTTTTCTCTTTGGTAATAACATACATGAAAAGAGTTGTAAAGGGTACATGAGCATTTGTCTACATCAATAACCCACTTCTTGTGATGGCCAAGATTAATCTGATTGGCATAAAACGTGGCATAAAACGTATGACCATTCGGTACAATTGTCTGAAAATCAAGACTATTACTTTTGGGCTCTATAGCCCTAAAATCGATTTGACAACTAATAGTCGTTATTTTCCCACTTGAAGACATTTTTAAGCCCCACCTTTTTTAGGGAAGTTCTAAATTAGTATTATCTTTCAAATGGAGTTGGAATTTAACTTTTTCATTTTTTTTGGCCTGCAAATGGGACATAGTATCTTTAATGAATGACGCAGAAAATAATTAACAATTTTCCTTATGACTAAAGCTGGAAGTATAGGATCAGGCATGTCACTGTAATGTAATAGAAAACATTTCGGCTGTACTTCATAAAAATTGCTGTTATCAGACACAACAAATCGTATTTACCTTTTAAATAAACAGTTTATTTTACCTGATAAAATAAACATACATATTATCAAGAGCATTAGCTACTCATCGATTTAACATAAAACCATTACAAAATCGCAATTGAATTCCCGGATCAATATTTTTAAAAACCATTAAAATAGAACACCCTTTTCTAGGAATTACATCTTTTCAACCATCAGATCGTTAACAAGACGACTAAACAATAAATACATGTACATGCATCATGCATTCCTTTTAAGCCCTTAGTTGAGACACTAAAGCGTTCGTTTTCGAGTAAAATTTTCATACGGATTATTTCTAGAGGTTTCTTAAACAAAAAGTGAGGATAACCTTTTCAAGTAGAGAGTGATGAAAAGGTCTGGTGGAAAAGTGTGGGTGGGAGAAGAGGAAGGCACTGAAAGATACGAAGCAAAATAAGCAAAGAACCAGAATGAAACTTTGGAGAGAGAACAAAAATATGGAATATGAGTGAGAAAAATAACCAGAGAGGGTATCGCTTTTGTCACATCTTTCATCGTGTAAATGAACGAGGTCTTCAAACCGGTTCGTTGAAATACCGACCGCCATGCTGCTCCTCTTGGTGCGTATGGAAACGCCTAATGGTTGCCCCTCTCAAACTGCCCCTCTCAAACTAGTCCTATGAAAGTCAAATTGACATCATGCCGAACGTGCTGGATTACGATCAGGCAAAGAAGCACGAAAAGAGAGAAGTCATCTTAATTTCGACAACACCAGTCATTTGCAATTACGATTGGCTTCACACGCAGAAATTCTGGGATATCAGATATTACATGACGTAGGAGATAACTTGCATTCTGTTTTCTCAAATGGGCGGAATGAGAACTCATGAATTAATAATAAATGGGATCCAAATGTGTTTGGTGACGTCTGTTTCTTATTGCGGCAAGATGTGCACGATTTTTCATAGTCATGGCCGTCAGACAGTATTTATAAATCTGCCATGGACTCTCAGGTTGGGATTGATAAGCAATAGTGCAAAAGATTATAATTCCATGCGGTCATTTTAAAGATGATTGGAGAAATTAAAGTAAATACTTTATATCTGATTTAGCATATGGAGCTCTTTAATATATGAGTATTAAAGGTGGTTGGACGGTTGATAAGAGAAAAGGGGATACACTTTAAAGTGTTTCATATATATATATTATCACTATGCAAACTTTGATGCGTTCTTTTCCCTAATATCATACAAAGGTTTGGCCTAGTTTTCGTTCTATTTCTTATAAAGACCTCAAAATACGATCAAGCCTGACACTTGTTGGATAGACACGACTACTGGATGCACCCCTATCTTCTTAACCCATATCTTTCTCCAAATTTCTCCAAACTGTTATCACAGTAACAAGTATTACACATTCGCTGGTTTAAGGGTTAATGTTTGGTTCTCGTGGGAATTATTTGAGATTCTCCTGCCATGGTGTGCGTGTGTGTGCGTGTGTGCGTGTATAATGGATACACATACCAGTGAGTCAACATTGATTCAAACAGCATAAACATCCATGTTCATCAACATGATTAGTTTCCATTCAAGGGTACACTACCTGACTGGGTTAGACAGGTTCAGATCAGACGGGTTTATAGAGCTTTGTCATCAACCCCCATTCGGGTCTGTGCTGTACTTGCGGAGGAATGGGACAGCCAGTTCAAAATTGAGTCATAAAAGTAACATAAAAGGGACGATATTATGATAAGAGAACGTCGAAGTAGGCTTTGGTAAATACAAATCACGATAGATAATGATATGACCAAAGGTCGTCAGCCTAAGAACAATTTTGAACAAACATGATTCCAGGATTAGCATTATTTTAGTTCATAAATTATGATGGAAATTCTAGGTATTTTTACAGTCAAATCTATATAAATATTTATACATATATCAACAATTACATACATAAATATAACCCCCCTTCACACACACACACACACACACACACACACCCACATACGCGCGCGCATAAACAACTGTACAATATTAATATGCAAGCACTCATAGCTCGATCCGAATATACATATTCACATTATTGCATAAATGGACTGCCACGAATGTTCTTACGAAGTTTTGGTACATTTATATAAAAGTTTATCTATTGAACGTCGTAGATCCAATGCAATACGTATAAATAAGACATCTGCTGTCTTTTTACTTCATTTATAATGTACAAGTAAACAAACACTGTGGAGGCCTAACTATTTCTTAATGTCATGATTGATAAATTGCCTGCACCTTAAACATCTCAATGGTTTCTTTTTGTCACAAAGTACGAATGTGACATATCCATGAGTCTAAAAACGTATTGTTATTAAAGTGGGGGAAAATCGTTCATTTCCCTTCTCACCGAAAATATTAAAGCGAGGAAGGTACAAACAGTTTGAGTGAGGAGGCTAGCATTCGTGGTAATTCATCTTCAGTACTCAGTACCTTCTATACTGGCTCGTTAGTGCGCTGATATGTTGTATTTAGCTGACAAAGCATGGGACATATGAAAATACACACGCCATTTATCAAAATCAAGAGATAGACACAGATTTTGTTCATATTCCAGTAATGGAAGGGACAGAACGATATTCGTGCATCACGTTGTCTTGAAGAAATATGTGCATGCCTTAAATGTTAATATTTCGTTTATTTAAAGTATAGGGTCTGCGCAATAATCGTTAAAAGTACGTTGTATCGATAAAATCTTGAACCATGAAATAATGAAGACTGAGCTGCTACACATTTGAATGTTAAACATTTAGTCATCAAGTTATCTCAATCTATTAAACATTTTAAGTGTGTGTTGCATGGTCAGGGGTTAATGCACTATTAACTTGGCAGTCGAGGTGGGTGAGAACATGCCCTCCTGGTTTATTAAGGGGGAAATATCACAGTTCCGCCAACTACCCGCGGGAACGCCTTCCTCTTGTGAGGACATGCGGGCTACATATCGGGGCTAACCAGATGCGCCACGCAGAGTCAGCTCCAAGCAACAGGGTGCATCGCAGGTCCTCTTGATGAAAATATGGGGGAACCCAGTTGAGTTTTGGGAGTGTCCCGGGAGGGGCAGGGACTCAACCACGGATTTCCTCCCGGGGGCATTGGATCAACCGCACAAACATTGGCACAACCTTGACGCCGAGTTATGACTTGATAGAAACAGCGACAATCCGAATAATTTTTCGACTTTTCAGAAGATGTCTTTCTTTGTTGCGACACAATTTTTAAGACCCGTTATGAAACGAAACCATTCCCCTTGTTCTGGGGTTGATGGTGGTTGATGGTGGATGAGTCAGATGTGTCTTTAAACCAATCACTTAACCAAACATTTATTTGGAATCGAAAAGATTTGTTTAGTTACCAATACGTTAACTTAATTATACTAAGCGTTATAATACTCCACTTAAAAAAAAACAGCAACATCCTACATCGTAAAAAAACATTAGTGTCATGTGTTTACGTTGGAGCGAAAAGAAAACAGTGCCTAGAAAACTAAAGCATTTCTTCCTTATGGTTTCTTATTTTTAAATTAATAATACCGACAGTCTAATAATTTGTTTTTTAAGAACGAGTGTCATTTTGAAGGTAGGGCCTATTTATAACATCTGTGGGCTAATCAAAAGACCGGTCCCGTATGTGAGATGCACACACCCTTTTCACTACATAGACATAGATTGCAAGCCTCCAACGAGCATAAATTATAGGGAGACAAAAAAGGGGACACTTATACTGTAAATGCCTTGGGCCTATATCACTCATTAATGGCAATGATTGTGAACAACCAAACCGTTGTCGCCATCCCAAATTCTGCTGAAACTATTCATTATTTTAACATCTCTACCAATTCTGTCGGAACCCCAAAATATGAAACTAATGTAGGACAGCGTTGATATTTTGAGGATTCTGTTTTATGATATATACAAACTATTTTGTACTTACAAGAGCTTGGGTTGGTGTGAGAACTCAACCAGCAGAATGATATGGAATAACCACACCAAGTTGGGCCGCATGGCTCAGCGATGCCCGATGGATAAAATAGCAATCAAGCCTCTGAACAGATTCTTCAACGATCCATTTCACACAAGCACATACACTTCTTAGCGACCCCCTTGTCACGCTTATCCACAAAATCTTCCAGCGATGAGAAAAAGAAAGAAAACAGAAACAATGTCCAAAGTTTGTCCTGAGAGATCAGATTGATGACGTCACGTGGCAACAACCAGTCCGAGCGAGACTTAACCTCCCAAGTCCTGCATAAGATGGACGGACATGTTCATATCGGTCGAAGAAAATGACGTGATGTGTGGGGAGGAAGGGCAATGAAAAGAAAAGGCGCGGGAGATGTAGAAGTATCAATGTCTCGGGTCGTCTGCTTAGTAAATCGGAATCCGTCACGCTAGCCGGCGAACGAAGCAAGCTGAGCTACCTAGCCCGAAGGATCGGCACACTGAGAAATCTGTCGTTGAGTAAATACACACGTGATCGTGCCGTACCGACTTACAGAATATTAAAGAAAAAAAATTAAGTCGAGAAACCCATACCTTTCTACCCTCTGTACACAGTTTCAATTCCTTCTTTTCTCTTCGCTCCATATCATCTACTCAATCACCGCCCACCGAAGATCGCACATTCTTTGTACTACAATCTTGGACCCCGATACCTAAACAAAGCTCATCTTTTCCACCTTTTGCTAACACTCTTCTTAGTGCTGTCTTGATTCATTTTCCCTTGTCCTTTTCTTTCCCTACTTCTCTCTCTCTCTCTATTTCTTCCCCCTCTCTCTCTATTTCTTCCCCCTCTCTCTCTCTCTCTCTCGTTTCCCTCTTTCTATCTCTCCGTCACTTTCTACCTTTCTTCCCGTCACCCAGTCTCTCTCTCTCTCTCTCTCTTCGTACCTCCCTTTTTAGCTGACTCTCTTTATATCTGGCTTTCCAATTCTTCACCTCTCATCCTCCCTTCTCTTTTTGTCGTTCTCCTTCTCTTTCCTTCTCTTCCCCCCCCCCCCCTCTCTCTCTCTCTGGCTCTTTTTGTCTCGTTCTTTCTTTTCCCAAATCTTCGGCGGAAAATCTTTTCTGCATTACAGTTGCCAAAGGGCCGACTTTACACTTACAGGCCTCAGACGTATTTACACAAAAGACCAGAGACTAAGGAGAAAAGAGAAACAGAAAGAACTGGTGGATAATAGCAGGAGAGGTGCCGCTTAAATATTGTTGTATTGGGTTTCTTTTGCCACCTGTTCTTCCATTGTCTGATTAATTAATATGCCTTTGTGGGTATTGTAAAGACGCCGACTTAATACTCACTTGCACACGTTCGTAAAGATCTGGATCTGGGCTGACGACATACCATTGTTTGTACCATCAATCCATTCTATGTCGCCGGCCTTCACTACTTAAATTAGTGATATAAATTACACAGGCATTATGTTTTTTAAAGGGAGCTCAGAAAAGCAATCAGTCTTCAGATTATCCACTTTGTACTCTGCAGTCATTGGCTATCATTTTAAACAGTATTCTCATCTTTTCAACCGAATTCAAAATTCTGAATGTGGTTTTATATATATTACTCTGAGTATTTCGTAAAAAGAGAAACAAAACTTTGCCACTCGCATAATAAACATCGGTATTGTTGTAAATTAGGCCAACACTTTTCTGTTACTATTGGAAATGACTACGTGTTCCGTTTTTAATCAATGGGTGTCATCACAACACCTAAGGTTAATAGGCTTCTAGACTTTGTTTTGTCCAGATCGAATAGGGGAAGAAATGCCTTTCTTCGCGATGACTCTGGTCTTTCCAATGTCTTCCTGTCTCCGGAGGCTTTTATATCTAAGGTCATCTGCTATCCGCATGTATTAATCTAGTTAATTGAGTAAGAATTTACCATGTTAGCTATACGTGTACTGTCAATCACAAGACAATCTTTTATATATATATATATATATAAAATATTAGCTTCAAGAAAAAAAAAGGGGAGAATTGTTCCAATTTAGCAAAAACAACAACACTCATGAGTCATCCATCTAAACCAACTCACTTTACGATTCTACGAAAAACAATGCTTGGTTTATTCGCAAATACATCAACGGAGGATAAAATTGATACCTGTCAGACATACGTATAGATACTTTTCAATGCATTCTTTTCAAGCCACTATTGAAAGGAAAGATAATCGAATACGATTTTACCAAACTAAATTGTCTTCACCGAATCCATTTGTCGTCAAAGAATCAATAACAACTGATACCATTTCATTGTAAGGCCATACAGGTTATCTTCCAAATTGATGAATCACGCCAAGTTCGACGGAGTGTCCTTCGCCAACTTAGTGAAATCTTGTTTACGAACAAAGTTTGTACTCAGACAACAGAAAACATCATATCATCTGGCATCTAAAAAATTTCTGCGATAATGATCACAATAGGCGAGGAAGATATAAGGATTCGTCAGTTAAGGTTTCACCCCTTCATTCTGTAATCTTAGAACTAACACTATGACTTACTGAGGTCAATGAACAGATACCAGACTGACGACAAAAAAAAAAGTATCGGAAGCATTTAGAAATATTTCGTCTGCAAAACCACCCTTTTTTTAGGATTCCTCTTTATGCTAAAAGGAATTGTGTACAAATTACTTGACTGTATAGCAAAAGAGAAATGATTACTAACTAAGGACGTTAACGTGTTTAAGGGGTTACCAATTAGTACAGTCTGGAAAAATTGTGTCGCCCTTTTGGGGGTTTGATAACTAGTATTTTCAAAACTGTATTTTATCCTTTCGGGTCATCATCTAAGATATAATTAAATATACGTCTTCTTCTGATTGGGTCCTAAAAATAGAATTTCTATTCAATTGAAAAAAGTGTTTTGAATAGGAAAATTTGTAAACTAATACCTATCTAAAAATACTGAAAGAAGGGAAGATTTTCAATCATTATAAGAAGCTTTCTTATACAATAGAACAATCATACTACATGTCGTAGAACATTTTATAGGAGTTCAAATAATAGTTAGCGCCTAGTGTGGGAAGTTTGTTGATTTCGATATTTGGCAAGCTTCCACTGATGGCAAAGATGCATTTGTATCTAATGAACAGAAAGAGGTTTTGAGATTAATCTATCCGTGTTAAATCATTAGATCAACCAAAATTAACAAAAAACATATAAAACACAAAACATTATGATAAGATAAGATGATAACTCGAAATTGAAATCTGTCAATATGTATTTTGCTAATAGATTGTTATTTTCTGCAAAGTGAAACCATTATTGTGTTTCTATCATAGAGAATAAAGATAAGTTCAAAATACAACCACAGGTAAAGACATTTACACATATTAAATTATTACCGCAAATGAAAAGTGATTCATAAATATACCCATTTTCAGTTTTAATTTAGTTTACTTCATATTATAAACATACTTATCTGAGAATTTGAGATTCTGAGATTCTGAGATTAACTATTTGAGAAGTTATAGGAATGCATGAAAAATTGCACATTCATTATCACGTTGCATCTTAAATGATAGTTAGTAGAAAACTTGACCAGTGCATGCGTATTTTGCATTCATAAGAAAAAGAATTGGTCAGCAATATTGAGGAAACTATTTTTAAAAATCCGTTTCTTTATAAAAAGAATAATTATGCTAATTGCATAGAAAGCTTACTTTTTCCATAAGCATTCCCCTCTCTATATTTCTCTTTTCACCTTCTGTTATCCATCTCTCTCTCTCTCTCTCTCTATCTCTCCCTTCATCTTTTCCTCTCTTCCATTCTTTCCTGTCTCCTGCACCCCCTATCACAATTATTTTACACCGGTACCCATCCTTTCATTCAAACTCTATTACATTCTTCTGTTCTCTCGACGAATAAGTCATCTGTCATTGCATATTAACCTACCAATTATCACGTGACACCTATTGCACTTTGAGGCGGCTGATGATAATGAAACATGTTTTCTCTTTTGCCGGCACACGTGTATAAAATCAAGCCATGTTATTGTTCGTCTTTAAGGTGACAACGGGGCCACACAACGAAAATAAATTTATCCGAATTAGTCGGTAAGTATAGGACATGTACCACGTGATTCAAAAGGCTTCTTGAAAACACATTTAACCAATTGTCTGTGCTTCTAATAGCTGAAATGACACCTTCTAAAAAAATATTTAAATTATACTTCCTTCCTTTACAGGCCTGTATAATTATGTAACCTTGATTTAGGCTATGAAAGAAAGGAAACCATCATTCTTATTTTCCTGAATCACGTTTTTACGGTGGCGCCTTTTACGAATTTCAATGAAAGGACTTAATGTATTTCTTAATCATCAAAACTATGGGATTTTATCAAATTTTTGTTTATCAATAGCATTATATAGTCTTGTAGAGAGATAGAGAGAGAGAGAGAGAGAGAGAGATCATTTGTAGAATTTCACCTTTAAGACTATACATTAGTAAAAAAAATAATAAAAAATCAGATGTTCTAAATTAACAAGTATTTCATCATCTTGCAACAAAAGGATCCTAATTCATTTCCCGTTTGTACGTAACGTAGTATGATATAAACCTCCAAAATGGTGGCTAGACTATATCTGAAGAGAAGAGAGAGAGAGAGAGTGTGGAAGAGGTGGAGAGAAAGAAATCAATCAGGATGTTTTCTTGAATAACTCCGGGGTATACATTCCAGCGACCTGCCCGCCCGCCACACATGTAGAAAATTAAACAAGCCCTCAGTCGAACTACTTTGTGCGCAGTTAATGCTCGGGGCCAGACGGCACACAGTAACACAATAAACCCAACGGGATGCAATGACTTCTAAATTTTGAGAACAAAAACTCAAGTGCATATCATTTCTCCAAATCAATTGTAACGAGCTTCGTTAGCTGAAGAAACAAACTCTAAACCTTACTGGGATCTCAAATTCATAGTTCTTCTTTTTATACTTGGAAACTCGATGCGTCCCAAGACTTTTTCCTTAATTGGAAATGCTTGCATATATATTATTTCTTATATTTCTATTATATTTTAAATTGGAAAATTGTTGTCCTTCGGAAACATTTCGTAATAAAAATGTAATTCTATCTTTATAGATGATTTTTTTCGGAATGTGTGGTCTACTTTAAGTTCTCACAAATGACAAACGTCGATTTATTAATAAACTATGATTACTTCCAGACATTGATTTAGAAAGGAGGAAGACATCTAAGGAAGATGTCGAACATTAAATTATTACTTCTTTACCATCTCTACATACAATTGATTACATACATTAGTCAATCATGAAATAAATGAAGCCTAAATAGAAGTTTCCATATTTATCGATTTCAACTATCAAAAAACCAACATTCATAAGCAATATTGAAAGATAAAAATCGAAGATAATACTCGTACCAGATTTTTTTCTTTCTTCTTAATCAATGGCTTTAGATGTAAATTGAATTTTATGATTGAAAATGATATTAGTTTTTTGAGGGTTATCAAAATATGCCTATAATTCAATATTTGTTATCATATATGTGGCAGTAAAGGTAATGTTGAAATAACTATCAAAATGTATCACAGCTATATTATGCTGTATGATTTATGGGAAGAATATCTAATTTCAAACTTTATATCAATATTTGTGTCACAAAACTTCTATTGTATAAAAACTCTCATTATAACAGCAATAAGCACTTAAATCATGTCTATTTTTCGAGTGATAACAGCTTTCTTCAAATAAACAGGGAATTTTGCTGATTTAATTCTATATCTAATTATCCAGATGGAAATTTTGAAAATTAGATGCAGAATAATACAATCAACAATACGGGTCATTCTCGTAAGTGCATTTTTCTTTATAGTGAAATGAGTTATTTTAGTATCGAGAAGTGTTTTCAGAGCATAATCGAAAGCCGTTTAGAAATCCCATATCTATCATTTTCTTATTTTTCATGTAATATTTTTTCTTTGTGCTTAAACGTTTTACATTATCTAAGCCTAGGATGTATGTCTAAATATAGAAAATAGTGTAAATAATAAAGGATTTCGAAGTTTTAAAGAGCTTCATTGACAGTTAGGAGATGGTGATTACAATATACCTTTCAATCTTAACACATTTTGACACTTTTCGCCTCGAGTTAGTAATCTTAAAATGTAATCTAATGCAAACTCTGTCGTTCTAAATCATCCACATGTCTGAAGTGTGACATCTTCAGGGATAACAGTTCTAAATTTTTTTAATCTGGACTGAAACTTTAAAGACGAATGGAAATTATATCGCATAGGCTCTGAGAAGTAAGAAAAGAATATTAGTTTTTTTCTTTCTCTTTCACATCCACAACCACCCCTAACACACACACACACACACACACACGCACACCCACGCCTAAACACGAAATCCCACACTCATACGCACAAACGCGCTTACGCACTTACACACACTTACACACACGCATCTCAATACGACTCTTTCTGTCCCCTTTGATTCATTTCACTCTTTTAAACTTTATACTATATCAACTATTCATGTACTTTCCCGCCATTCCCCATTCACACGCAGACACACACACGCTCTCTTTCTCTCATTTCATATCTTATGTTGAAGCACCTTATACAATATAATGCAAATAAAGTAAACATAGTCGTCAGTGTCATAGGGGGATGAGCAAAACAAGAGCGAATGCTGCAATCAATCTTCAGTAGACCGTCGTAAGTCAATGTTCAATGTATACACACACGAGCATTCATGATCCCCCATCATCACATCGTATACTCGCTACAGTTTTTCTCTTCAATTTGGTTCTGGAAATTGGTTGTTGAAACACCCAGGGGTTGGCCTACTCCTGTTCCAATCTGTCAAGCCTGTTTTCACAACAATAACACAATATTGCAACCCAATTGACAGTAGCTACGTGTCCAAATTTCTGGCGCAGCGGTTCTCCCAGCGGGAACGCCATCTCAAGCCTCCGTCTTGCCTCGCCCGGCTGCCTGTCTAGCGATGTAGCCTGGTCGCTTCTCGTCTCCGTCTCTCCACCCCTCTTCCTCCTCTCTCCGTCTCTCCCATCCGAAAGAAAGGAGCAATTGCTACCCATATTACAATGTCATTTCCACTACAACAGGTGCAGTGGTTTGAGGTTTGGACCAACTATTTCTTTTTAGGGGGATATCCTCCTAATCGCTGTTTTCACCCACGCATTGTTGGTGGTATGTTCATCATAGCACTTCCAAAATACTCAATCATTGGACGATTTAGATGTCAAAAATTAAGACCATTGGATTTTATGTTTATAAAAAGAACTCTAATTTCCCCCAAATGAATTAGGTAGACTAGATAACTCAACGTGCAGAGTATTCTGATCTTGACACAAAAATCGATAAGCTGCTTTGACCTTCATTGTGCATGAACTTTGCATAAGGCTTGCAGATAGAAGACAGAAAAAAGGTGAATTTATGTCAACTGCTTTCATTGTAGACTCATGTTATTGAGAGATGTTGTTATGCAGTAATTATGCTCCAGTTATTTTTTGTGTGGTTGAACTTAACACCACGTTTGGTATGGGTTTTACTCCTCAGAACGTCGGATTTATGTAGCGCGCCATTGAAATATCAGCCTCAGGTAATCTTATTATCACCCAAACATATTCACATGTTATTACATACTTCTATCTGCGGTTGTAATAACCTTCCTGCAGGATGAATACCTGTAGTTGTGTTTTTCAAGAAATGTTTATAATTTAGAATCCATTTTTCGTTTTATGTAATTAATGATGATGTTAACATCATAATAGTTTTCGTATGCTGCAGAATTTAAAAAAAAATTAGTTCATAGTAAACAGATTCACTGTAGGATATGGAATTCTGTTTAAGAAAAACACATCTGTAACAGACAAAAATCGTCATACACTACAATTTTTATCAAACCAAGAAGTACATCTTTTTGATCAAACGAACAGAACAATAGTTATTTGGATAAGAAAATACATTCATCGATCAAAATGTAAATCAACATACTCTTCTTGAATAACTTTGGGATATGAGTTAGAATAGGTCTATACATTCCGTGGCGTAGCTAGGAATTTTCAGTGGGGGGGGGGGGGGGGGGGGGGNNNTTTTTTTTTGTGGGGAAGCGTGTTACATCGTATTCATCGAGTATTCTGCGTTCATCGAGTATTCTGCGAGGGAGTGTAGCGACCAAGCGAAAATTTTCAGTTTACTATTAAAACTTGAAATTTTGATCAATGACAGAGCTTATGCAGTGTTAAAGAGTGAATGAATCATTTTGATAGTTAGGGGGTGGGTGGCATGTGCCCCGGGTCCCCTTGGTTACGCCGATGTATGCATGGAATCGCTCTAATACTTCACAAGATAGTCACTAGCAACCTCATCGGTGTGTGCGTATATGCGTGCGTGTGTGCTCTTGTCTCGCATGCACGTGGGTAGTCGATGGGTGATGACCTAAGCATGCTGTGGAGAGTAAATCCCAAACAGTCGTGATCGTAACGATAACACAACACGCATAAGAGCATACCTGGACATTAGGGGATTTCTCAATACACCATACCTCACAGACAGATATGGAGTCGGCCCTAAATCAAAAGTCGAAAGTTGATGGTTTCTCAAACTTGAATAAATCAGTTCGTATTTATGTTTTCATCAAGTCATACCACATCAATTCATACTGACGAATTAAACTTATATCAATTATTGTGTGCATTGTCTTTCCAAATCGAAATTCTCTTCTGTAAGAAACTCGACTGTGGGTGCCAGCGATGTTAAGAATGTAAAAGAGAAGGAGGGGTGTGAGAGGGTGAGAAGAGGTGGCACACAAAGGAGAAATAAGGCCATGGGGGGCTGCCAAGCAATTCTATCTGGCCCCCACTTGAGGAGTATTTGAGGTGAAAGCTAAGCGGGATAAAGCGGGCTAAGCCTGCCGGAGGTGATGGCGTCTCTTTGGCTAGGTGCGAACAGGTATGGTGTCATGATTCTAAGTCCAGGACCCACCGCTGATATATTTGTATTGTTATCCAATGCTTTCCCCTCCTAGCAGAGATCTCCTTATGAGGTGCAATTGCATTTAGCTCCGCAATGAAAGCCCCTTTTCAGGACAGCTCTTAACGAAAGGAAAAAGTAATTATTTCCACTTTTCGTTCGTATTCATCCCATTCTTCGCAGTGTCGATTTATGGGTGACTGTAATATGAATTACATAAAACACTTATCAAGGTCTGCCTACCAGTAACACCGTCTAGCATAAATAGAGACTAACAAACACAAATAAAGAATATTGCCACGTCTTGTCTCTTCATATAAAGATGATTTTGCTATATTTGAATTTACATTTGAATACATCACCCATTCTGATTTGATTTTAGGCCTACATTGATTTTAAAACCCTGCTAATAACTCTTCTGATATTCCTAATTCAAATATTTCGAACTACACAGTTTCATTAGTTAATCATGAACAGAGCATTATGGATAGCTACTATTCTGGCAAATTCATTTTCACATATCGACAATCTTCGTAAAACCGACTTTCTACCCCTCTTGAGCACAAACCAACTCAATTAACCAGAATGTTATTGCTCTTATATTTGCCTGTCAACTATTTGAAAAGTACATATTTAAAACTCAACATAATGTGATGCTTTTTCCTTGTCAAATGTTCGTACATTCCCTCGCACACACAAAATATGTAATCTAGGCTTAATGGTCTATGCCACCGGGCGATACGGGGATATACACTGCGCAAAAAAAGAGACAAGTTTGAACAGGTGACTAGCCTGTTTCACAAATAAGAAGTGCAGTTGAATGGTATTTATTTAGAATCGGTTACTTAAGTGTAACTTTTTTTTTTGTTGCTTTTTTGTTGCATGGCATTCCTATAATGAAATTAAGCTGTTTAAGGGGCCTTCCCTTACATCAGAAATCATTATGCTATTTTACATCTTTCAGTTGGTAATTTACCAATTTCCATACAAAAACTCGAGTGTATGTGAGATTTAAAACAGCAGAAAAAAAGAAAAAAAACATAGACGAACAGGCGCAATGGCTCCATGGTAGAGCAGTGGTCTCGTTACCGGGAGGTCCCGGGTTCGAAGCCAAGTCGATGCGCTCGTGCTCTATGGTAAGGTATTTATCCCCATTACCAAGTCCCTCATAGTGAGGACTTACATCCGTCGGTCCCCTGGTTTCTTACTTACAAGCATACGCTTTATAAGCAGTCAAGTTAAACAAACAAACAAACAAACAAACAAACGAACAGACAGTATTGTCTTAACACTCAATAAAGGAAAATGAGAAATGTCGTTTATCATGAATGTCGTAAAACGAATCACAATAAACAAAATATACATTTCTGTTACACCAATCTCTTTATCACGTCTTCAGAAGATGAATTTATTTCAAAAGGCCATCTTATTACTTCTACTATTAAGATCAACTATTAGGTCATAAAGAGCTTTGCGTATAGCATTCAGATGTCATTCAAATTCAACATAAAATTATACGAACAAGAAACAACCGCTTATTTGTAAAATTGATGATGGCAAACACACACAGATAGAATAGAGAGTAGGGCTGTAATTTTAAGGACGAAATTAGGAAATAACGGGTAAAGATGGGTGTTTGTGTGTGTTGCGTGTGTATGAGAGAGAGAGACAAAGAGAGAGAGAGAGAGAGAGAGAGAGAGCATGACCTAAGAGATTGGGGAGAATGAAGCCATGAAAGGGGAAGTGAAAAATTGAAAAAGATTTTTTCCCAAAAAAATTGAGAGAGAGAGAGAGCGAGAAGGGGGCGGGGGGGGGGTGAAAAAAGGATTAATTCTATGCATAAGAATATACCCAAGAAGCAAATGGAAAGAATACCCCTTATAAATCTAGTATGAAAAGAGTGATTCTTTCTGCCTTTCCATAGCCTCATTGAATGGCATCCAAAACCTGTCATACTAAAGGTGACGGATGCCTCAACTTAGGAAACAGAGTAATCAAATATCGAAGTTTAAAAATTGTGACTTTTTCTTCTTAAAATAACAACTTGCTAACCAGGTTCTTTGGTTCCGACCTCCTTTCGAGGCTGAATTAGCCCCATCCTGTGAGGCGGGCTTAGTGCTCTTCTCTAGCAGTCTACCGCCCAAGGTGCGGCGCAAGGAATGCGGTTAGCACGCTGGCGCTGCCTCGAGCTAGCATGGCCGGTTATCCACTATACTGTGGATGATGAATGCCCTTACCCCTTCCTTACTTAACGAGATGCTTCAAGGGAAAACAATGAAAAATAAATAGTTTCCGAGAACATTGACCTACACTTTCATTAACATCGGGTTATACAGGCGTCCAAATAAAATTTATGAATCCATACTTATCTCAGGCCAAAGGACATAGTACTAAGAAGATCAAGATGATTGAAGTTCAGTTAAAAGATTCAAATTTGAATATTTTTTTTACTAAATTCAAGTCACAAAACGGATTTAACTATAGGTTCTGACTTAGTGTGACATCAAGGCATGTTGTAGTGTAGTAGAGTCTGTATCATGAGACATATACGGTAATTCTTATCGATAAACTTTTAGTGTACAAGATTCTGCAAGATTTATATTCTCTGTACCACTCCACAATCTAGAGCTCACTAGAAATGTATACTTCTACAATATATTATGTATAGGTTCATACCCCGACAGCCCTCCCCACCAAAAAATAAGAAAATCAAAATCCGTACTATCCTCCTGAATCATAAAGCCGCTTGGCCCAACACTGTATATTTTGTCCGCTTTCTTTGTCAGTCATGTTCATAGTGACAGACAATCTATCTGAGACCGTCCTTCCCACATTATAAAATATCTTCAGTCGGACTACAGTATGACCCTCCCCGGTTACATTTCGATTACGGCTGTCAAAATAAGGATATGTATCAAGTGAACAAAAATACTTTGTGATTTCTTGAGTCAAAGTAATCATCCAATTTGTCAAGGAGGGTTTCATTGCTTGTGATGCCTTCCCATGTTTGCTCCAGTCTATATGATAGCTTTCAAATTTGATTCAAAGAGGTGGACCCCCGCTTTGCCAAGTAAACACCCTATCTTCATACACTTGGGATGGGTGGTTTTGGTCTTGGGCTTTGATAATTGAATGGTGAGAAAATAGGGCAGGAAATAGCAAAATGAAAGCTATATTTTGTTTCGTCTTAGTTTGATAGGAACTTTTAGATGTTGAAATGAGTGTCAATAGAGAACTCCTTCCTTTTCTGTTCTGTTAAATCAGTAACATTTTCATCAGAGAATGATCATTGTATAACTTTTACCATTTGACTGAGAGAGATACTTGGGGTTTCGTGTAATCGCACTTATATTTACAAACATTTAATTTACATTAATTTACTATTTACCATTTAATTCCCGACAAATACAAATTAGGATTATGTTCTCTTGTCGAGCGATGAATCAGGTTGAAATTAAAGTATGGTCCAAGCTTTATTTATACCAGCTAGTACTGCGTGTGTGTGCAAGAGTAGTTTGAGTATATGCCACCATTTTATTAAAAGGTGATAATCACATTTTCACCCTACGTGCCTTAAAAATCATCACTAGTAACGTGGTTCTGAAGATAGGTTACGGTGTAAGACAGCAAAAAATGCAGTAAATAATAAACGTCATTATCCATAGGATAGTTTGACGATGGCGGGGGTTGTATGTGACGTCATTACGTATACTTGCTATATCATCAAACGTGGATAGGATTAGACAATATTTCAACATGAATAGATGACGTCATCATTACTTTCTTCTGTTATCCCCTGCCGTTTTCTGTACAAGTTTTGAAGGGTAGTATAGAAGGAAATAATCTGATTTGTATAAGTAGTTCATTTATAGAGGAAGAGCACTATTCTTGTTCAAAATGTTTACCCCAAATATTTAGAGTTGCGTATCCTATCCGCCGTTTGGAAATAAGCTAGGTTTAAGAAAATAACAATTATATTAAGGTCTCTGATTTTCGGTCTGTATATTTTTGCAACTATCTCTGTGATGTCGGAAAGGTGTTAACAATAATAATGATGATTATGATAATGATAATAACAAAAACGATAATAGTGATAATAATAATAATAATAATGATAGTAAATGATAGTAAAATATAATGATAATGACAACAACAACAACGAGATAAGAATGACAATTTTGAGGAATATAACTGGACTTATTTAGCAACTTTTCCTGAAGATACACAGAGCTGAATTACACCAGCTGTATAGTCAAACTTCCCTGACAAGGCGAGGAAATTCATTCAATCGTTTAACCGTTTACTTTACCTGGGTTGAGAACGTCAAAAACAGATAAATGCCTTGCAATAGGATGTTAGTGCCATGGCAGATTCGAACCAGCAACCCAGGTACATGTAGGTTTGATGCTAGATTACGTGTCTTGATTAAAGACTAACCGACATGACTTTGTAGGAAGGTGGGGAGTAGTTGAAGATGGGAGAGGGGGTGTTTGCTTGGTCAAGACGCGACGAGTGAGTTCTTAATTCACTGAGTAAATCAATAACTTCCTGAGTGGATAATAAGGAGGAGCACGCAGGATAAACAGATTACAGACCAGCGTAAATGGTTAGGTAAATCTAGCACAATCGTCATAATTCAAATCCTCTCAAGTGTCTTTGTAAGACGATCCGAACTGACTGACACCGAGATGACTGAAGATGAATTATATACTCTGTAACGTTTTCTTTTTCTTTTCGTGTATCTTCTGCAATTTTGCTCTCCATAAAACAAAATCTAACCCTTTAACTTATTCACTGCAATCTACGGAAATAAATGTTATCTTTTAAATAATTCAGATCATATTCTTCGTCTTATTACCTGAGTGTTGGCTCAGTCAGTAGAGCGTCCGCCTCACAACCGGGAGGTCGTGGGTTCGAACCCAGGCCGCGTCATACCAAAAGACGTGAAAAGATGGGAGTTGTTGCTA
>BEXV01000037.1:277651-290422 GCA_003118195.1 Hemicentrotus pulcherrimus | reverse complement strand
GGGGGGGGGGGGGGTCCTGTTTACTTTCTTATGATTTGATACTGTAGAGGCTTTGATGAAAATCATGGGAAGTCTTTAATTGATTATACTACAAAAATAAAACTGTAAAAAAAAGGCCAATACACAAAACTAATCAGATCCAGAGAATTCAAAGATATCAAAACGATATGAAAACAGCAATTGATCACTGTCAAATCACGAAAACACATGAGACAGCTAATGATTGTTGGTAATCTTTATTATGTAGGTAAACATGAGTAATCATGGTAATGTTTCCTCTTCCTATAAGCACAATCTAATTCCCCAACAGCACTGGTAATGCTAAATTGCTCCTTCTTTCCGAAACGACCTTTCGCCTTCAAGTCTAATCAAACAATCAAGATATAAGTCGGATATGAATCCGGGTGAACACATCAAGTTCAAACATAAGCTATGAATTCACTGGTCAAGGGATGGAAACTGCCATGTCACACCTCATTAATTATAGCAGTTAAGTGAAATTGAATTAGACAGCCATTCAATAACATCATCCGTTTTGCATATTTAACGGTCATACTTACACAACATTATGCACCGTGTTGTGAGCTCATTATAAACTAACCATGCCAACCGTATCATAACTTCTATAGTGAGGAAGATAACTGCGAATAGGAATTTAAAAAGCAAAAATTTAATGACGAAAAATGATGTGATAATCGTAAAAGACCAACTTGTGCAGTCAGGTATTCAAATTATCAGAGCAGGGTGGAAGTCAGAAAGAAAAAAATGTTATTTTTTAGAAAGTATGACTAATCACCCAATCAGGCAGGTTTTAGGCTATCTTGTCTAAAAAAGCTTAAATTACTTCATCACTGTACAATTAAGATATTTCTGAATATTACAGCAATCGAATTGTACTGTTGAACTTTCGTCATGTTAAGATAATTATGTAGGACGGGATCAGAAGCATCTTTGAAATAGGTGATATACGAAGTCATATATTTTAAATATTTTACGAGATCGGAGTAAAGATAATGAGAGGTATCGGAACAACTCTGTAAATATTATTAAGCTGCAGAGTAATGAATTCTACCTTTTCCAGAAAAACATTTAAGAGTTTTTCTCTCTTAAGTTTATGGCGGATTCGAATGCAAAATTGCATTAAATTGCAAAAGGGTCATGGCAGTGCACTCATTCAAGCGGACTATTAAGCCTAAATGTGTCTAAATAATCGTAATCTCCCAAATATTTAAAGTGACACAGGATGTCTGCATGTAATGATATAAATTTGTTCCGTTCAAATATCACACACTTGCTTCTGTGGGTAAACGAAACCGATTATGAGGACCAACGACCTCATTTAATATTCATTTATTGGTGATAACTTTACATTTACAACTTATTGTGTCACTGGTAGCTTGTGTGAACAATTGGTGGCATCTGCTTGCATGTCGCCTTTTTACTGCCGTTTATATGGCGTTAAAATATAATTGCTTTATCATAAAAGAAGAACAAACAGTGTAAAATGCTTCAGTTATCATAGTGTTGACGAAACCTGGTATAGTTTATAGACAGACATTATCTTTACGACAAGGAACCACGAACGTTCCTTTTTTTTTTTGGTTTTTAGTGGTTTTTTATCTTAAATGTCATTTTAAGTTCTTGTATAACAAATTGGAGTATCAATTCATGAGGAATAGGACGATGAAATGTAAAATTGTAGGAATCATGCGCATTTAAAGGATATCATATAGGTATAACACCGAAATCTTGGAGGGGGAGGGGTTACGTACTCTCACCCCTCACTCAGATCGACGCCCCTATCATAAGTGAATAGCATAAAGTAGACAACAAAATAAGCATAATTATATCGCGCTTCCACATCCATGAACCTGGATAGTTAGTCTTTAGATATTATATATCGAACAATAATACTGCTATGAAACTGGTATGCCAACAAAGGTTTTGCAAAACACAAACTTGAATCCGCGTTCTTGCTTGTTTTCTCTTCTATTGTTGGCGCTTTTTTTTTCTTTTTTACAATCTTCAAAAACTTTTTCTTGAAATCTATCCACACCATCTCTTGTGATGTATATCCTGCCTTATTTCTACTTTTCCCTGCACGAGAAAACACAGACTTCTCTTATGGCCATGCCCATGCAGTGGTATACAGGCTGTCATCGTGGGCCTGTATTGCGGGCATCTGTCGACTTGCCCTCTCACGCGGATCGCATCACTCCGACCCCTCTGGTGTTGGGATGACACTCCTCTGAGAACGTGTTGATCATCAACCTCCCTCCTTATAAATGCGAGACAAATAAACACGACCTTCTTCCATAATACAGTCATCCCCAACCGCCTTTAACCCTCCGACATCCGACGACATCCAGTCACTCACCCTACAGTCTCGTTCCGACTGCCGACCTTTCCATGGCATGATTCTCTCCCGGCACCAATGATATTAAATTTTCAGTATAAACTATATACACACACTAATTTGTCTTTATTACTGATTACGTATTAATTAATCAAAGTGGAATAAATATATAAAATCGTTAGCTAGAAGAATGTACAAACAACAGCTTTATGATCTGTTCTACATCCAAATCTGCCATCAACTCAGTGTAAGAAGGAGCATTTTGTCTTTCCAAAATGTCGAATATCAATAACAAACTCCAGACGGACAAAATTAGTCCACGATTGAAAAATCAATTATCTCTATCTTAAACCTTGCCAAATACATTGCATTACAGGGAATTAGAGGGTTTCCCCGCTCTTTCTTGGGAAAACTGCGATTTACAGACAACGGTACGAAAGTCGGTGCATCGAGAGAAAAAAATTTGCCAGTGATTTGCAGAAAGACAAAAGGCAAAGACGTAGAGCAATTTCAGATTTCGGTAATGTCATGTGAGATCCTTTCAAAGGATTGCCGTTAGGCGGAAATCCATTGTTCCACTGACACACGATGATGTTGACTTCAAGATAAAACCATCCTATCTTGGGACCGAGTTTCACTCTACGCCCGTTACCAATGCCAGGCAGGCAGGAGGAGATCGCATCTTTGGAAACTATGCACCCTCATCCATCTATCCCTCTCTCCTTCACCCAGCTGGTGCTCATTGGGGGTCTACCGGGCGGTATTGGATGCCATCCCGTCATGGTTTCGAGATTCTACCTGGGGATGCTTGGAGCGTGTAGACGATGAGTCGATCGTCGTGTGCCCCTTTCTAGCCTTAAAGGATCCCAGCCTCAAACATGTTAAAATAAAGAAACCTTCCTTAAACGAACCTCAAATAAACCAACTGATACAATCTTTAAATGAGCTTTGCATAAGAGACGAAATAAAAAATGATGTCCCAGGTCTTTATTCTTCTCTTTGAGAAGCAGTAAAGATTTTTAAGAAGTTCTCAAGAGGTTGCCAACAAAACCTTAAGTACATAGGGGTTCTCATCCCACGCTCCTTTCACAGTCCCTTTAGAGTAAATCACGCTTTGTCCTATTTAATAATGGTTTATGATTCTAGTTTGGCTGAACAGAGTTGTCTTTCCTCCAAAACACGCATTAAGAAGATCTGTATCGTTTACCTTTGTAAAAAAAGCCTTCAATATGTATTTTTTTCCTTTTTTCGTAAACTCAGCTGACTCAAATGACATACTTAACATGGTAAATGTTCCTTTAATCTGACCCCCCCCCCTCCTTCCTTCCTCAGTGTCTCAATTTGAGGAGTGTCTATCCCTAGATTCAACCCCCCCNCCCCCCCCCCCCCCCCCGTCCAGCTATACGTCGCCACCAGAAGTAAGAGAGGGCGAGTGGTTACCGGGACGCATGCAAGTGGTGATGGCTAGCTTCTAAAATTAAGATGTGGTTATCCTTTGTTTCTGAGTATTGAGCTACTTTTACTTGATTGACCTCCATCTTTAATGACAGAGACACCCATATAAGATTTTGCTGAAATCGACATACAGATACCTGACACGCACTGCTAAAGAAGCAAAAATGAATGACATCATTGCAGAAGCACTGTCCAGTATATTCTGAGACAGACAAATAGATTCTGAGAGATCTTGCCATGCAAATAATTATTGCAATGAATATGAAATAGAGGGAAATATACATGTAGATCAAAGAGTAGGGGATGCAAAGAATGTAATTGTATAAGCAAGAACAGCGTCTATTGTTTGTCTGATCATGTAATCGGAAAAATGCTAGGAAAGCAAAATATACATCATCATACTAATAGGTGGGTTACTTGGGACGTCTATGGCTCAGGTCTTATCCAATGACTCCTGAGCATAGATGTTTTCCCCAGGGGCTGTTTATCACTCTGGCTCGGTATCGAACCAGACACATCCCGTTTCCATGACCATTTAAATTCAAAGAATGTTTTGCATACTTTTTTTCAAACCATCGGAAATCTTATCCAGGCACCTCACAAAAAACCATCAATCTTATTGGATACTATAAAATTGTAACATGTTTGTGTGGTCTGCAAAGAGGCGTGTATGTTGTTCAAATATTGTTACGTTAATCGAATAATGAAGGGTTATAGGAGGCAAGAATCCATATAACTTAGCTTCCGTACAAGGCCTTTTGAAATTACTCATACCAATTACGATCACAAATGATAGTTATCTGTCGCCTCCATTTAAGATAAATTGTAAGAGATGCATTCAGTTTGAAATGACGAATGGGTGTTAGAATGGGACGTTTATTCGTCGGATATAAAAGAAGGACACATGTAAGTTATCGAGAAAATTGAGGAGACTTAAATAAAGCGTTTTCTACATTATTACTGGTTTTAAATCGTATAATTGGGAGTGTTTAATAAAGAGATAAATTACCACGATTTCAGTAGATTTAAAGTGCACTTTTATGTCAGGTTAAGCGATGTTAAACATACCCGTGGAATGTTACATCAATTATGATGCAACGGTTCTTTTCATTACTGAAATAGCTAAGCATTATCAACGAGCCTTTCCGTCAAATAATGTTTTTCGTAAACATGTTATTAATGTGTTCTGAATAGGAATAGAATAACGTCAAAGTTTTCAGGTTTCCTTTAATATGCTTCGTTCAGACGTCTACTTCGAAATTAAAACTGCATTAAATCAAGACGATACAACACACCAAGTCCATTCCCATAAATTTTCATTGGATAATTGTAACCTCGGATAATGGAGCCGTGAATCATTTATTATTATGAGTCATTTTGAAAGTTATTTCGCGTTTTTTGTCCCCAGAGAGGTATTGTAATGAGCCGAAAAATTCCAGTCAAATAAAAGTTTTTCCCCAGACCACAGACTGGATTGATAACGATTAGATCTTAACCCCTTAATGGGTCAATTTCCGACGAAGGTGTGGCTTGGTAAACTTGATTAAACGGCACTTGCAAGCTCAGGGAGCTCCTGGCTAAGTTTATTTAAGGAAATTGGAAGGTTCTTGCATCTTCTCTCTCTCTTTCTTTTAATGTGATCCACACGTAAAACACGTGGAATTCATTTTCACGTAGCATCTTCTTCCTCTGCGCGTTACGCGCCCAAACTGGGCGTGGTCGGATACCTCCGATATCTATCGCCTGAGGGTAGTTAAACACGGACACTTTGAAAATTATATTTATGGACATCCGTGCTTCGGCCTACAAACTAAATGATATACGGACTTTGTAAACATAAATTTAACACGGATTCAAGCTTTTAGAGTGTTGCTTATTGATCGAAACTCCCTCCATCTATGTGCTAAACTTAGTCCAACAATCGTCTTCTCCAAGTCCATGACTAAACACGGTTAGCTATTACACCATTGTAATCAAATCAGTGTATCAACCCTCCTATAGTGTCCTGTTGGATACAGAGAGATTTACGATTTGTAAAAGACAAAGATTTGTTTGCTTGTTTGTTCGTTTGATTAATATGTTTACCCAAGTAATCAATGTAGTAACGATTGCTGAAGCTCTTGTTAAGAATATAACGAGTCAAATGAACGCATGGGATATTAACAGGATAAAATGTATAAAAATACCCTGACCTACAACTCACAAAATTTACACTCTTTATGAGAGACATTGATAAGAAAAGGAAATCGTTAAATTCGTTGTCCATGCTCTTTTGCTCTTGCTCTTACTCCTCTCTCTGTTCTTTTCCTCCCTCTGCATCTCTCTCTTTTATTTTCCTTACGTTCCTTCTCTCTCACAAGCACTTACCTTCTCCCATTCTCATTATCTATCTTATTGTCTAAATCTTCTCCATCTCATTCAATTCGTACTACTATTTTCTTTCTAAAGTTTCTGGTTTCGTTAAGTAGATGTACAATCATCTTTTTATTCGCCCCATTCTACCAGCAAAGTTACATGATGTTTGTAAAATGTCAGTCAGGACGTCTTGAAACACAATGAATATTGATGCTATAAAATGAAAAGAATAAACAAGATTTATATGAAAATGGGAAATGCGAAAGATGAGAAGAATAATGATCACACTCACCCAAAGCACGAGTTCATTAACAAGAAGGCTAGAAGCAAACGTAAGAATCCGATTAGAATCCGAACAACCATGTCTGGTTTTAGAGGATGTTGGTCACTACTTCACTCCTCCAAAAATATTCGATCAACATATAAGCAAGCTTTGCGCTACTCCAGTTCCACGTTTTTAACAAGAGGAAGAAAAAAGATCTCGTATTAACGTTAACAATGGACCAAGGAGATCAAGACGGTTACAGGCACGCGGTATGTATCTTCTTGAATAGAAACTCGGCATGATCATATTAGGACTGCTACGGCCACAAAAGTGTTGTAAAGATGAAGAAAAAATAAGACTTTGGTACGCATATCATAAAATCGTCGCAAGTTCCCCCTTGTTCAGAGCAAATCATACACCTGGCGAGTTGAGATTGTGTCTTCTTGTTATGCCCGCCCCCATTGGTCGAGGGCAAAAGCATGATCGTGATTCGCCAATATTAAGAGTTATGTTTCTCGCGTTCTTATTGGGCGAGAACTAATGGAATAAATACATAGCATGGAGGGAGTCCACGAACTGTAGGTATTTTCCAATTGGATTCAATCATCTTTTTGTATCCACCGACCAAGCGTTGAATCCATTATCTTTCCATTATTATATTTTTATTGGGCTTTAAGGGAGGGCAATCAGTCAATACACTATTTGATATAGCTCGGATTTCCCTCCTATAATACTCGTTAGCTATCGGCTCTTTTTAAGATGTCTCTGACTCGGTTCTGACTGATTCGCTTGACCAAGATACTTTCGAGGTTCTTTTCCATTTACAGATTGTAACGTTTATACGATCTGTCAAATACGTATTCACTTGAAATATTTCATGTCCATGATTATAACATTTTAATGGTTATTGTCCAATTTATTTTTCATTGTGAGGAGGAGCGCTTGTCGTGCCGTGAATAACATCAACGCTCCAGTTTACAAGATAAAAGCTTCTATTAATTGCGCTTTGTATCTCTTAAAAGGGTGATTTATAGATGAAATTTACAAGTCTTGAAATGTATTAGTCATTATCAAATATACATTTATTGTAATCTGAAATAAATATAAAACGCGTGTTTACGAAATTATGACTTATGGGCAAATTTGATATTCGCTTCTCCTGTTTTTGAAATGTCATAATCAATGCATTCGTTGATGAAAGAGAAAAATTAATGATAATCAAGTCTGAAGTAATTTCCGTTTTCACTATACTGATTTTTGAAATAATAACATTAGCATCTGTTTCTGTCTCTGTCTCTATCTCGTTCACTTTTATGTGTAAATCGATCCCTTTCGATGGCACACTTGTGGTGTATTTATCATTATAAAATATCAAAGAGGCAGAGGATCGGAAAGAGTAATAGAGAGAGAGAAAAAAAAAGAAAGAAAGAGAGAGTGAGTGAGTGAGACGGAGAGAGTGAGTATCAAATGGAGATCATGTTCTATAAAGACATGGCTGGGTGTTATGTTTCAGGATCTGCAAGTACTTTAGTCAGTGTCATCTTGCAATATTATTCCTCGAATCTACCTGAAAACCAGAGCAAGAGACGGGATCAAGGGGGCGTGATTCGGTTTCCATGGTGATGAGATGATGATGATGGTTTGCTTGTTGATTAGGAGAGCGATAACCTAGATGAAGAGGAGGTGAGGAGAGAGATGATGTAAAGGGTGATTAACCTGGGTGAGATATATTGCACGGATTGGTTGGGAAGGACAATGAGGTTTTTAAAAAAGACGATCGGCGAGTGGAGGCTTCAAAAGGGGATGAACCGCGCCAATAGCTAGATGAAAGCTGAGTGACGGGTTCTCATTTTCTTGATTGTTCTAGATACATGTAACACACAGGCGGAAGTGTAATATAACATTCCTTTATGGGCTAGACAAATACATCTCATGTTGTTAGTACGTGTATTCAGGAGAAAAAACACAAAACACTCAATCCTTGCAGGACGCAATCGGTGTAACATTAAGATAGTATGAATATACATCCTATTGACAGAACATCGTTTAATATTCATTAAAACTTAAATTGAAGGAGAAGACAAAAAAGACGGGAAATATAATTATATGGATACGATAACTGGGAGAGAGAGAGAGAGAGAGGATACGATAACTGGGAGAGAGAGAGAGAGGGGGGGAGGGGGTAAGATGAAAGTGTAAATTTTAAAATAATGTGTGGATAAGATAATTGGAAGTGCATGAAAAATAAGAGAAAGAGAGAGAGAGAGAGAGAGAAGGGTGAGGGGAAGGGAGAGTGGAGTAATATGGAAATGAATGAAACTTTAATTCACCTTTAAGAATTCAAATGCATGATTGAGACAAGTTTGGCAAATAGGCTTGACATAGCTGAGCAATATTGGAACGCATCCCAGAGTGGATGCCCAAGAGGGAAGTCAAGTTATCCTGAAGTTTGGGGCAAGTCTAGGTCAAAGTTTTCATAAAACATTTCCATGCATAGATAGATTAGCGGAATGAATGTAAAGAACAAGCAAAGGTCTTTCTTATTATTCATGTCAGTCGGAAACGAGCAAAACAAACACGCGATGTTTTACATTTTCGATGTTTCCTTCACTTTATCATTTCATCCGTTGAATATCTGAACATTAAAGTGTTGATGCTGATACATTGACAACAGAATAAATAGAACGAATCGTTCTTTAAATGTTTTATTTTAAATCGAGATTTTAATTGTGATTTAAAATAACAATGTTGTTAATCTTGTCGAAAGAATACGTGATGTTATAGCGCAAGCCTCGCTTAAACGTATCGTCACTGAGGAAGCCCTCAAAGATTACAATGTCGGTAAGTTCTTTAATAAAGATATCTCCGATTAGACTGACAGCCCACAAGACCGTAAGACAGATATTGTCGGTCTCTTGGACCCAAATAGTTTTGTGAAGGCCTGTGAGATAGATATTTCGGTATCGTGGGGTGTATGTATCTAAGGCCTTCATATTATACTCGCCATCAATGCTCGTATGTGAGTTTTATTTTTTCATGAGCATACTATGTTATCACCATAAATACGTCTATGACTATGAGAAGTAACAGTAAAATCGTAATTTTCAAAGTATTATTTTCATAGCTGTAATTCTTCTTTTGTACTACCTGCTACTCATCATTTTAATCTAAGTAAAATATTGCACTTTTCTACATTGTAATGTTATAGTTACTGAATTGCTCTGTGGTTTTTTTTTACCGATAGAAATGAACCAAATCTTTTCTACTCAGAAATAACTTTTACTTACCGATTTGGAAGTTTAGAAATGATGAAAATCAAAGATAATTATGTATGATTGGTTCTCTTGCAAATCGGAATCATGTTATCACATACATCATTATAACGATCTTTAAGTTTATCAGTCATTGGAAGGTTCTTGGAGTGACCTTTATCCATGTTTCAAATTAGTTACAACACTATGCCTTCGTTCTTCCTCCCACAACTTTGATAAATGTTGCAGATCAAAATTACTTTTCTGAGAAAAAAATGGTGAATCAGAGTTAACATGTCGAATTTATTGAAATGTACTGGAGTAGATTAAATCACAATGTGTCCACTGAAATCCACTTCACTAGAAAGAATGCTTAATTTTCATTTTATTTTCGTCATGGACTATGTTGTTAGAGTACACCTCTTTAATTCTTCTTACAGAGTTTTATAAATACATGTAAAACATTAATTCTCTTTTATTTTGATATTTGCATTTGCTGCGCTATATAATAAAGAAGGGGTGTCGATCGGGGGAGTTGGGGCGTTTCGGAGGTGCTCCGACCCTTGTCCTATAATATAGCATTCATCGTGCGTTATGTATAAAAAGTACGATTCTTATCATAGTGCCTCTACTTCCATAATGTCCATGGATAAAAGGATGAAACGATGATGACGATGATGATCATAGATTGAGTGAATCCCTCAACATGCCTTTATACAACAAAAACTCATCCAATCATCTCACAATGCGAAACATGAAAAGGCGTTCCTAAGTATAAATAATCTCATCGTCGAAATTCTTTCTTGTTTTTAAACATTATTATTTTCTCATGCATTTTGCCAGTTTTCTGATAAAAAAGGCTACTTCCTGTTTTCAAAGTAGAGTAGTTTTTATTTTCGCTTATGATTACTTTCGATTATTTTCGGCTAGTGATTGATATCATTATTGTTATATAAGTCAATATTCATAACAAACAAATACATTAGGAACAATAAATAAGTTTACACGCAATTTTAGGAGTTCGGGAAAATGCAAGAACAAATCAATAAAAACAAGAAGAAGAAAAAGAAGAAGAGAAAAGAAGAAGAAGAAAACAAGAAGAAGAAGAAAACAAAAAAAGGAGAAGAAGAATGAGAAGAAGAAGACAAATAATAATCACATGCTAGAAGGGAAAACTGACAGGAAATAGAGACATGACACTATTCTACAAATAACATTCGAACACAACTGAATCCCCTGGAAAGTATAAAAATGAGACCCACCTTGAACGAGTGGGCAAGAACAACTGTGACGAAGTTAAAGATGGTTAAATACTTTGCCATCGGTAACTTGTTTTATACATGTAGGTGTGTTGCGCCGATGGGGGTGCCACATAATGTAGTTTGTTACTCATTGTTCATGCAGTAACGCACCTTTATAGCCGCTAGTCATACAGGTATGCATTCATTTATGGAGCCAACGCATTTTATGACACTGAGATTAGCTTACAGATTATGCGTGACCACATTTTGATTTCTTTCACAGATAACATCACGAAATTTTGAACTTAGCACGTGCTGATGAACAGACCAAGTTTTAAACGACCAAAAAAAAAAAAAAAAAAAAAAAAAAAAAAAATGAGAAAAGGAATCAACTGTTTAATTTGACTGGTTGTTAGAAATTTATGATTATTTACCGATGTCGCTTGAAGAATTCGTCGGTTTTGAGAGGAATTCACTTCAGGTTGTATGTCATCGCCCGCAATGTGTCTTGTAACAATTCAATATACCATTCTTATTTCTTGTGGGTAATTAAGACGTAAGATATCAATGTCAACCTCAGGATTTCATGGAAAGCCAGGTCATCGTCTCGTCATCCTAGGTGGAAAGTTTGTTACAGGAGATGTTCTAACGGAGATAGCCTTGTCCATTACCTATTACAATATGCAAACATTACAGTGACGTATTACGCAAACTGGAAATGATTTAGATGGAATATATCATAGGTATTGAAATTCCCCATGAGTTGATTTCTCGAAAATCTTTGCGATCGTGTTTTATATGTTTTTTTTAAAGCTAACGATAGGAAATGATCGAGACAATCTTTATACATTTTATTGCTATACTGATAATTAAATAGTTTTTTAAAGGTCCTATAGTCAATATCCCTTTCTTCTCGTTTTTTCTCCTTCCACTACATAATTTCGGAAGTAATATTTCATTTTTGCTCATCTAATTGTTCCAAGTGATGAGAGCGTTTATAGTTGCTTTGGAAATATTTGTCTTTATTTGTGTTGTTGGTTTAGAATTGCACGCGAGATAGATTTTGTCAGCCAGTTTGATTGCTTTCTTGAGATACATGCACTCATTGACAAGAAAAATTGAAATGCTATTACATCATGGTTCACAAATATTGCAAAGAAATTTTCGATTGCTCTATTTGGTTCGTGTCAATTCCTCGACGGTATTATGATTTCAGTAGCAAATGCAGTAATCCATTCTGTAGTCATTATTATATTTAAAAAAAAATAAGTATGTCAAGGTTAATACCGTATAGTGATAATCTGTCTCTCATTCTCAGTGCCCCTCCTCTTCACACAGCCCGAAGTGATATTTACTGAATTTATTTTTAAAACGCTATCCGTGACTTGTTGAGGCGAAGAGATCTTATAAGACAAATATGTGACCGTCAACCTTGCCTTGTTCAACAATATTGTAGAAGTCACCGCCGCCAGCGATGGGTTTTTTTTAACCTCTTACTCCAATTCCTTCTCTCTCCATCTCTTCCTTCCCGCTGCTATGTAACTGCATCGCTTACCTTGTCACACCGAGGAGTTTTCTTGGTCACACAAAATGCAGGTACAATAAGACAATTTCGCCAGGGGGCTTTCTAGTTCTAACTTTTGTGTGTGCAGGCGATGCGCGGAAGGAAACAAAAAAGATGCACTTTAACATGGCGAAAATTCATTTAAGTCATTAAAGTCATTTTGCCATGAAAATACTAAATAAGAAATTAAAATATGGCTTCGGCGCCCGAATATATAAGGTTATTTTGCCGGAATATTAGTATTTTTAAAGTTATCGGGGAGGTGGGGGGGGGGGGGGGGGGGG
>BEXV01000037.1:260650-272980 GCA_003118195.1 Hemicentrotus pulcherrimus | reverse complement strand
GGGGGGGGGGGGGGTCCTGCAAAACTAAATCTAGCCTATCGGACGTATCATAAGTACAGATATTGTGCTTTGAGCTGGGAGATTTCCCTGCTTGAAGATTTGATAATGGGCCCCTTTTATATTTTGTTCTAAAAAGTCAAATGAAAATCTGAGATTTTTCTAATTTTTCTAGCGTGTGAATCAATTTTAGAATTGGTGAGCTGAATAACAGCATTTTACTCACATTTCGAATCAGATCAATCTCTATATGGGTTTCTAAAAAGAACAGAGTCATATTAAAGTAGACTTTATGAACAGAGCTATCCACAATAAAAAAGTGGATATATGCGGACGTTTCCTTGTATATATTTACATAATAGATCTATGTTTATTGTACTTTTTTGATACGGATTAATAAACCATCCATCCAACCAGGATATAGACCTAGTATGTAATTACAGACTACATCCTATTTGTGACGCAATCACAACAAGCCATCCAGTAGTTCTGTGACACTTGGCATTCTGCGACACCTGCACCACGGAGAAAAAACCCGGAAAAACCAGCGAACATCACAACCATTAGGAGTCATGAAGCATTAACGATGGTCCAGTACAATGTAGTTATGACATTTTTCAGTCTTTGTTCGTTTCTTGGATGGTTGTTTTACATTTTAGTCGTATTTTCCTCACAGGGACAGAGTTATGTTTCGTCGTGGTTTTCGAATTCGTTATTTGTGCGTAAGCGAATGTCAATATGGCACGACCACAAATATTATCATTTTCCAGAATCAGAACGATTACGACGAATTGAGGACGTTAAACGAATGTTTCAATTTGGTTACGACAACTACATGAAATATGCATTTCCTTTAGATGAGTTAGATCCTATACATTGTACTGGTCGGGGTCCAGATCGAGATAATCCGTGAGTATTTCCTTATATTTGGATTTTGTTTACAATTGTCCCATGTGTTGAGATTTACGTAATGCTTAAGCTGGCGATCTACCCTTCCAAATAGTCTCAATTCAAACCTTTGATCGATGAAGCATAATGGTAATCTATCCTGCCCGCACATGCCTTGTTTACATATATCTACATGTTTCAGTAATATTTAATGCATATTTGGTAATTTTAATGAGCAAAATTACTTCGTGATGGAAATTATACAATACCCTAGGGTCTATATATGTTAATCTTCATCGCCCCTACCCCAAACAATATTGTTGACCATGATTGTGTAATTATGCCCATACATTTGGGATTTTCATAATCTTTATTCTCATTCACTGGTAGTCTTAAAATTGAATTAAATAACAATAGCCTACAATTGCATATTTTTGTTTTTATAAATTGCAAAGAATTTTCCAGTCTTTTTTGTTATTATAATTTCTTCACATTTTGACAAAGATGTTATTGTTGATATATTAATTGTATTATTGTTATTTGATATAATCATTGTTATTATTATTATTACTATTGATATCATTGTTGTAGTTTTTGTTTTTATTATTACTAACTGTCTTGTATATATTTATTTACAGAGGAAATCTAAATATAAACGATGTTCTTGGAGACTTTTCGCTGACATTGATAGACAGCTTAGATACTCTTGCAGTAAGTATTTTTAATTTTTGGGCATATTTTCCCTTCATACTGGGAATGATTAATACCTTCTTTCTTTTTAATAGATCAACATTATACATGTATAATCAGATGCCACACAACAAAAAAGGATTTGTTATTGTCAGTCTCCAATTTTTATTATTAGGCAGTCTCATTAAAAAGATATTAGCCAAATTCCTCACAATCCAGTAAAGACCATTCTCCTTTGTATTAACATGTTTATTAATGTATCTTATTATATGATGTTCATGGGTAGAGTAAAAGATTGTGTGTTTAATATTTCAGGAATGACATAGTAAGATATTTATTGTTATTTGCATTTTATCTTTGCACGTTTATTCTTGCACGTTTATTCAATTGATATCATCTGAGTAATTCTTAGGATAAATTTCAAGACATAGCAAGAAACAGAAATGCTGTATAAGCCAATATTTTTGCAAAAAGATTTTTTTGTAGATCAATGATTTAAGGACAAATATGCAAGTTATCTAATTCGCTCAAAGCCACAACCACTACCTATGGTATACTTTTCAATAATTACCATTATATTTCCTGGATCATGAACTCTTTACTGAGTATCACAATCATTTAATAATATAAGAATTATTTCAAGGAAAATAAAAGAAAATAATCCATTGAAGTACCGCATATCCCGTGATATGACTCGTGCTGTAGTGTGCGACATGCAACAGGGCCTATTTTGGTGATTTTAACATGGGACATCACTTCCTAGATATATTTTTTCACATGTGAAATTTGCGAAAAAATAAAAAACCTGCAAAAATAACTGGTTATACAGTATAACAATGATATGTTGACCATATACTGGAATGTACAATGTATACATTTCAATATGCTGTGTGCATACACCATACACAGGGATATCCTCTGAATGTTTTTAAATCTATAGTCCCTACTCTATCAATGTGATTTCATATTTGATATAATTATATTTTGATTCATTCTTCATTCAGATAATTGGGAATGCCAGTGAATTCCAGAAAGCTGTGCAACTCGTTTCAGAAACAGTATCATTTGAGAAAAATTCTACTGTCCAAGTATTTGAATCAACAATAAGGTAAGTTAAAATTGATAATACACATCTGTACATGCAAACTATTAGAAGAGGGACAAATAAAAGTAATGCTGGAAGCCTGCATGAATGTTTACCAAAATTTGTCTCCATATGATTGATTACTCTCACCTGAAACACATGTTACATTACTCACACATGTATCGGTCTTTTTCTACACACTATCTGTATTATCATCATTAACATCATCATGACAATAGATTTATGTAAATATCTACACATGTAACTTGAATGTATAGATTATCAAGAATTAGTCCAGCATCTGGAAAGAAACCAAATTTGAAGCATGGTATTTCACCAAAAAAATCTAAAAGTAAATTAAAATCTACTTGCATTGGTTTTTTATGTTGATTTTTGTTTAAATAAATTATTTGAGTAGTGAGTGTTCTCCACATGACCATTTAGCTGTGCCTTTTGAATGGGAGTTTTCCATTAGCAATAAAAATCATTCTTTTTTTTCCCATTTAGGATAATAGGGGGGTTATTATCAGCACACCTGCTCATCTTAGACCCTCTCAAGCCTCTGGGGGATCTCACCCCTCCAGACTATGACAACAAGCTGCTTCATCTCGCTCATGATCTTGCCACAAGACTTCTTCCAGCCTTTGAAAACTCTACCACAGGGCTTCCCCACCCAAGAGTGAGTATCGTGGTCATGATACCCATTATTGAGACATCTGGGCCCTGTCTTTTAAGGAGTTTTGATTGGTCCAAATCGATTGCAAGTCGGATATTTTCTTATCAGTATCAGTGATTGACATGAAGTCAATATAATTCAAATCAATCACAACTCTTTATGAGGTGAAGCCAAGGAAGAGGATGACTGCTACACTGGAATCAATGAAAAGTATATGTTGATTACAAATTAGTGATGTTGTGTTGCAGGTTTAAAGGTACTATGTCCCATTTGATGGCATTTGAAAGACAAAGCAGACCGGGAGCCAATTATCTGAAAAAGCGGCTCCCGGTCCTTAATTTTTTTCAAAGAATCGGGAGCCGTTTCCAAAATTGATTAAAATATGTATTCTTTCAAATCATTTGTTAACCATAACCTTTTATTTATTCATTATTCATTGTCATTAGTCTATATCAGTACACTATAAATTAACCCTGTAAGTTGGGGCTTTAATCAAATCGGAAAAGGGAAAAACAACCCCCCAACAAATCATTTTAAAAAATATTTAAAAAAAAAAAAAAATTGTCAAGTTTTAGGCTATCAAATACTAAATAAACATGCAAAGCTGGGATTATTTTGTCATTTAGAGTTGTTGTAGACCGTGTTTGTTGATATGAAGTGCCTTTTAATGACTTTGAAATTAATAATATTAGTCTGAGAAGAAGCAAAACATGCAAGCTGCCATCTTGGATTATAATGACAATCAAAAACAGAATGCGTGCTTAAATACATTATAATCCAAAGTGGCGGCTCGCATTTTTTAACTCTTCTTTTAGACTAATGTCATTAATTAAGTCATGAAAATCACTAAATATCTACAAACACGGTCTACAATAACTCTGAATGACAAACTTATCCCAGCTATGCATTTTTTGAAATAGTATTTGACAGCCCAAAACTTAAAAATTGTTGACATATTTAAAATAAGATTTTCACAACTAAGTCAAACTTTAAGACGGAGTGAATGTGTTGCTCGCCCACTCTCGATCTCCGCTCTGCAGCATGCCAGCTAGCTAGCTGCCCTAACGCTAGCTGAGCGGCTAGGAGTAGGAGATATACGTTAGCGGTCGCTCGTAGTCGTGCGCGTGCTGCAATTATTTTAGGGCGATTTCAATTAGGATTCTCATCATGAAATGATTTGTTAGGGTTCATTCAGTCCATCAAGTCAGTTTTTGTCACATTGGTGAGCATTGAGTGCTAGACATGTGGAAGTTTCTGAAACAGGAAACTTTAATTCTCCCAGACCGGGTGCCAAAAATAAAAATCGCCCGGTGCCCAGTTAATAAAAGGCTTGTGTGGGTGAATTGTTTCTTACTTTCCAAGGAACTCTCTTGCAAACTGCTTGCGCCCCTAGGTGAATCTATGCACAGGTGTCCCCGAGGGAGGGATCCAGGAGGCATGCACTGCTGGAGCCGGCTCCTTGCTCCTGGAGTTTGGACTCCTCAGCACCCTGGTGGAGGATCCAGTCTTTGAGAGCCTTGCCAGGAAGGCATTCACTTCACTGCTGGATAAGAGGTCTAACCAAACAGGCTTGCTGGGTAAGAAGCATATTGTAGTACAGGAACTAATATTTCATCTTTCTTTAATATAGTGTGGAAATGAGTTTTGTTGTTTAATGTTTTTATTTAATTACAGAGGAAAATCCTTAAGCCAACTCCTTAGATGTATTTTATATCTTGTGTGTTAATTTCCTCCTCAAATTTTTGCGTCTTATTTTTTCAATACAGTCAGTTTTCTTGATGTGTTTAAACACCTGATGGCTCTCTGTGTGAAGTGAGATACTGTACCTTTACCAATGGGGTAATGTAAGAGTTCCAATCCCTAGAATGTAATTAGTAGAAAATTAGATACTCAAAAATGTATCAGGCCTGTGGATTAAGTTTTTCTGAAATTTTTGAAGTAAATTTATAGGTCTGATAAAACTTCTCTATTTACTAACGCTGTCTTAACATTTATTATTTTGATTGTTTGTTTTATCTGACTGCTAAGAAGCTAGTGTTTGTTTGTAAGTAAGCAACCAGGGGCCTGTTTCTCAAAACCATTATAAGTTTGAGTTCGTGGGCATCCCAAAGAATTACTGTACATTTTCATTCTATAATATATGTTTCAAAGGGATGTCCAAGATCAAGAAGTTAGACTTACAATGGTTTCAAGAAATGGCGCCCTGGCAACTGACAGCTTTAGGTCCTTTCCAAGAACAGGACCTATCATCATTCTTTGTTTGTTGTTGTTGTCATATAGGTAATGTGATGAACATTCAGACTGGTCAGTGGGTTGGTGTTCAGAGTGGTTTAGGAGCAGGCCAAGATTCTTTCTATGAGTACTTATTAAAGGTAAGATTCACTTAGGAAGTTTTCTCTGCTTCCATTATAAAGATGTTGCAATAATAACTCTAGTTAGATGTGGTGACTTGGTTTGATGCAGAAATAAAATTGGCAGTAAATTAATGTTCATAAGCTTAAGTTTATAGACTTCTTCTCATAAGAGCAAATAAAATTATTCTGGTTTACTTCGGGCACTACTTTGCATTATGTGATATCAATTGGTACTGATAGTTGATAAGACCACATGTACATGTACCTTTAATGGTGCTGAAATTGTACCTTTTCAAGAAAGAAAGAATTGGCTACTAATGTTTAATGTAGTAATGGGTGTGAAGCCCTTCTTCAAAACAGATATTACGATGTGATTCCTACCTGTCACAAAAAGTTGTTAATTTTTTTTCTTTACATACAGAGTTTCATCATGTTTGGCGATCAAGAGTACCTGCAAGCATTTAATGAAGTGTATGGCAGTGTCAAGAAGTATATGAGGAAAGGGTTAGTTACTTCTATTATCTCAGTATGGTGTAAGTATCAAGGACTTCTTGAAATGACATGCAAATTGTTGTTTGTTTTCAATAAAAAGTAAATGTACACTTACTTCATGTCACACCAAATATCAGGATACATTCTGCCTGTGTATCAGTTTTGTAATGCAGAGTACATATTAGAATGAATAATTGAATTGGTAAATGTATGTGTCACATACTTCCAGTGAATGGCTTCTATGTTGCTGGTATAATGTTACTAAACCTATCAGAGTTTTGTTTAAATGTGAATATGAAATACGTCAGTCAAGGTGAGGAGACCAACACCAAAGTGATCACAGAGGAACAAACAGTAATATTACCCTGAACATTACCTCACTTTGGTCGCTCAGCTTGCCGGAGTGACTAGAGTATCAGCCAGTGAGATGTATATCTTTATCAGCTAGAATGGTGAGATTTTTTATTTTTTCTAATTACGATGACCGCTCCCTGCAGCTTCTCATTGTCTAGACATCTCCCTTTAAAGGGACTGGGTAACATTGTTCAGATGAGAGATAGTGGTTCTAAGGTAGTGACTTCGATGCTAGATGTACACTTAAAGATTATCTGAAAATTTGAGTGAAAACTGACCATTATTCATGGTACAAATTGGGAAAAACTGATCTGATCGATTCCTTAATTCTCCCAACTAGGTCTAGAGCTAGATCTATAGAACAATTCAATTACATTTTTGGTGAATGGAAATCTCACAAAGCAATAAAATGGCTCTGCATTCTATTCCAGACATTTAAGTGTTGACAGATTTTTTATAGCCTGTTTTATGTCTTTTTTTCATGGAAAAATGGTTGGGGAAAATTCAAAAATGGTTGGGAGAATTTACTGTTAATCACTGTTAGAGGGTGCCTCCCATCGACGCCTTCAAATAAAACCATAGATATCGTCGTGGTTTGAGAATTTTTTCAGGATTTTTTGCCTGTCAGAGGGTTAGTACAGTAAAAGGAATATAGTTAGTAACATTTTATACAAAAATTAAGTAATTTTTGTCATCAACCTTCAACAATGTTACCCAGTCACTTTAAGTTTGTTGAATCAAATCGCTCTAAATTGTTATGACTTAAACTCCATTTCAGTTGTCTGATTGTATGTCTTTTGTTGTATATAATACTTTCAGACGTAAACATTGTAGATCTGGTGTCGGTGATAGTCCACTGTATGTCAATGTCAACATGAACACAGGAAACCTCATGAACAACTGGGTTGACGCATTACAAGCAGCCTTCCCTGGTATCCAGGTAAATTTCAACATCACTATGATTTATAAGATTTTAATAGAGGAAAGACAGCAGACACATAACTGTGAACAGGTCTAAATATGTGAGAGATTTGAATCTATGAATGGAGTTACTGTGAAATATATTACTCTCTTGTGATTATCTCTTGCTTATATTATCCCAGCACTTGATATTTTGTAGTTGTACAAATGCCTTTTTAATGATTATAATAATTCAGTCTTATCTAATTACATAAGTGGGTAGCCACAGCAGTATTAATACTGCTATTCCTGCAAGCCCTACAATAGTTATCACCCTAGCTAGATATTGCCAGGTACCCATTTACACCTGGGTGGAGATTGGCAAATGGGGATGAACATTTTGTCAGATGATGAGCATATGTTGCAAAAAATAGTTAGAACCGATACACTCATACAGCACCTCCGGTAATGGCAATCTATACTCTCCTTACTTTTGAAGGTACTGGCCGGTGATTTGGACGAGGCTATATGTAGCCACGCCTACTACTATGCCATCTGGCGCAAGTTCAACGCCCTCCCGGAGAGATTTGATTGGTCCCGTAAGAACGCCAATATACTCTTTTACCCCCTGAGGCCTGAGCTTATAGAATCTACTTATCTTCTTTATCAGGTAAGATGGTGTATGGATCATGAGTGTTCCAATGGACAAGTTGACCAGCAAAGTTGATGGACATTCTTCCTTGAATGAAATGTAGTGCTCATGTTCTGTATATATAGGAGCAGCTCTTCGCTTGGAGTCCAGCTTACAGATGTTAATTGCTGCTTTATTGGGATATCCTTGAGCAAGATTTGTACTCATCCAGAATAAGTTCTAATAAGTTTGCACAAAAATGTGAATACAGTAAACGGTGAACTAGGGGGTGTTTCACAAAGAATCTAAGTCAAACTTAACTCTAAGTTGGACTTAAAAGTCATGGAGAGCCATTTGTAGCCTTATAATGAAATATATTCAGGGGCAAAATTGAAGTATTTTAGACTTTTTATAAATTCCACATCAAGAACATGAAATCTCCCATAATAGAAAATATGAATGATTTGAATCAACATTTTATGCCTTCTAAAATAGCTTTTACAAATATTTTCAAAGATGCTAATGGCTTTCCATAATTGTTAAGTCCAACTTAGTGATAAGTTCAACTAAGGATCTTTGTGAAACACCCCCTGGTCTATTGCAGTTCGATGATGATGATGATGATGATGACGACGTCGACGTCGACGATGATGATGATGATGATGATGATTTTGAAGATTATGATGATGACAATGATGGGGATTATGATGATATGCTCAGTAGAAACCTTCTAAATAAAAACTTGACAAAAAAAAACAATGGTCACATGAACTCTTCATTTTTCCTTCACATTTTTCAGGCAACTGGCCATCCCTTCTACCTCTTTGTAGGGAGTGATATAATGGATAGCATTGAGACGTACACAAAGGCAAAGTAAGTATTGGCTTCACAGTAGTAATGCAGCCAAGCTTTATCATGTATGATGTTACTAATTGACAGGTTCATAGTTCTTAGCCAGGCTAGAAGTTTAGTCACTGCAGAATATGACTGAAACTATGATTCAGTCATCTAGGTAAATGTTTCAGGCCTCTTTCTCCATAACCAAAATAAACATAAACATAATGACTCGATCTTTGAAAAGTATTACCAGGTGACGCTGAAGTCGTTTACATATTACATTGTTAAATCCGACAAGAAGATGGTTGTTTATCTGATCATCATCCGTTGAAAATTAGAAGATGTACATACCGGTACTAGTAACTAAGCAATTACCAGTGTCATCACGTAAGTTTCACAGTAATGCTAGAGATGTAGGAGTGCATGTCATAACTCTTTCCCTTTTTGAAAATACAATTTTGTCTATAATTTTCAAAGTGGAAACTTTCATCATATATCATATGATTTTTGATTGGTTTGCTCAGATGCGGGTATGCAACTCTCCATAATGTTATCACCAAGACAAAAGAGGACAGGATGGAAAGTTTCTTCCTCAGTGAGACCTGCAAATACCTTTATTTGGTATGTATGATATCTGTATTTTCACATAAATATCCAAAATAGCATAAAAATGTAGGATTAACAGTTTACAATCTCCAGTTTTATGTACAGGTGTGAGTATGTATGCAAAGTGAAAGCAGACTTGGAAACTGGCAAAGAGCTGGCAAAATATTATTTAAATCTCCAAGCTCCAGAGCAAGTACTTGTTTTTAACATAAGCCCTTAGAATTTGTCCTTGATACTGAAAAACAAGTACTGGTATTTATATCTAAGTGAACTGAGTTGTTTTTTGTGACATTGGAAAAATTCCTATGGTGGAGTAGGTCTCTGAGTTTCAATTATCAAGTAGGATTACATTTGGAAGTCTGCTAATATGTTTTAGTGTACTATGCAACATTTGGAACAAAAAATATATTCTGTAGTATGTATGAAATCACCATGTTAATAGCAGCTGTCAATCATTTGCCTTTTTTATCTGACAACACTTCACTTTGCCATCTCTCTCTCTCTCTCTCTTCAGCTTTTTGATCGAGATAACTATATCAACAGAGCAGCTTCAAAGTATATCTTCAACACAGAAGGCCATGTGCTTCCCATCAAGAGCCAGTATAGATCAAGAGATTGGTGGCAATATAATTCTGATACTTGCCTATTCAACAGATCATGTGATAAAGGAAAGGAACAAAATAATACAGGGGTAAGTTAATCTTGAAATTTTTGTACTGGTATTTGTTTTAATTTCTGGAACAGTAGAAACTCAATTGAAATAAATGAAATTTCAGGTATTTTCATCTATTTACATCGGTCGAATTTACAACATATTGAAAATTTGTGCTGAGAAAATAATCTTCATGAGGTAAGATGTTGAGAGGAAAACTTTGAGTTTGTTACATGTATGTTAATGAAATAATGAAGAGATCTAACCTCAGTGCAAAAGTATATTTAAGAGTGCATGTATACATACCTGCCAACATTTGAAAATAAGAATTGAATTTCTAGCACGGTGTGCCTTCGAAAATAACAAATCTGTACCCTTAACGCGGTTCTCACATGCAGTGGTGACTTTAAGGCTCTCTACTCACTGATGTTGTGACGTCACATGGTCAATAAATAATGCTCAATTAAATGCAAGCTAATATAATTGCATGCAGCTTGTGATGATTGTATGAAAACCATAAGCCTGGCAATCAATGCTTCCAAAATAGTTGGCATATTTCTGCTAGGAAGCTGTCTTAAACTTAAGGTAACATTTTTGGCCAAAAGCTTCAATTGAATACCGAAGTTGGCTTAGTATTTTATCTAAGTCGAAAACTGAGTAAAGAACTTAAATGTCTGAGATAAATATTGAATTGAATCCTGGCCCTAGTGTTGATACCACTAGATGAAAAAGATTACACAATAAAAGAAAAAGTAAAATTATTTTGCAGCTTGTCGCCCTTAATTAACCACTTATCTTTTCTTCTCTATTCCTCTCATCTACGTAGTGCGTTGGCGTATCGAAGCATTCACTGCCTCTAGACATCTCCTACCTGGATCAGATTGATCATATGGTTGGATTATGACACAAACAAAGCCCGCATGGTTTCTAGACTGTCGCATCGCTAGACCTACATGTACCTGCTAGTAAAGCTACTCAGAGCACTAAGTTTAGTACTGAATGTTAATACAGCCCTTGGCATGGCAGTAAATCATTGAATGACTAACTGCCTACCTACCTTCCCATGCACATAGTATTAAGAGGAACAGCTGCATTAGAATTATGTGCTATGATATGAAATTGAAATATGATAAGATAATTGAATCATTATATTTTACAATTTTCATTAGATGGGAGATGTATTTCACAATGGTATGGATATCTGCTTTTAAATAATTTATTACATGATGGAGAGGCCTTTTAATTTGTCAATGGTCTGTTTACGGATGTTGATTATTTTAAGATTCATGTGAGTGGCGTGAACAAGAGAGTTAGAGAGAGAGAGAGAATAATGATGACAGAATGAGAGATAGAGAGAGACAGAGAGAGAGAGAGATAGGGAGAGAGAGAGAGAGAACAACGGTGAGAGAAAGAGAGCGAGAGAGAGGTGGTCAGGTAGAGAGTGAGAGAGAGAGAACAACGGTGAGAGAAAGAGAGCGAGAGAGAGGTAGTCAGGTAGAGAGAAAGAGAGAGAGAGAGAGAGAGCGTGATAACCCAATGAACCAAGTTTAAAGGCATCAATACCGGCTGGGTATACTACTTACTATTTTGTTGCCGATGTATAGGTTATCTGTGTATTCATTTAAAATCAAATCAGTACATGGAAACTGTTGAATATTAATGTAATCATGTTGTCATTGGGTAAATACTGCAATCATGTATGAATAAGATATGTCATGCAGTATATTGGTAACATAAAGAAAGCTTATATTTTATACCACATTATGTGCCTTACACTTGTTTAGTGTAGCTTGCATTTGTACCCGAGTTGGCACATGTGCAGGAATTTGCAAGTATGCATATGAATATATGATAAAGGTGATAAAACAGCTCAGAGTTATTAGGGTTGATTATGTAGTACCGGTAGATATGAATCATACGTTATTGCTTTTCTGGGCCATGAAAATTCTTACTGGAAACCATGGAAACAGAAAACACCTTTGTGCATGTCTACACAGGTGCGATGGAGTCTCTTTGTATGAAGGTTAATTTTCGAAATTTACAATGTTCCTATTTCTTCTTTCATAAATATCTTACTGCTATCTACATGCAAGATCACCTTAAATGTGACCTAGTACAAAATCGAAAGTCTGTTTTAACCCTTACTGTACTGGGGGGGGGGGGGGGGGG
>BEXV01000037.1:183571-225377 GCA_003118195.1 Hemicentrotus pulcherrimus | reverse complement strand
GGGGGGGGGGGAAGGGGGTGCGCATTCTGACCAAGTTTATATTTTTCTAGTTTCTTTTTTCAGAGCAGTTTCAGAGGGACATTTTCCACGTGACATGACAACCAGACATACTTATAATACACGGTTTTCATCTGAACTTCTTTGAGGCGTCAAAGTCATTTGCATGCCTAGCGGAGAGTCGGTTTCGCAAAACAAAAATAAAATAGAGAAGAATCATTCGCACAGATTTATGATGCCATGTCTTATTTTTTATTCCCGTAGGGTTCTAAGAAATAGAATGACGTATAGCCAGCTACCTTATCTTTTTCTTTGTCGCTTGTGGTTTTATTTCTTTCCTTGCTCTAGAAATGATTCTCAAAGCGAGCACCAACCAGAATATCACACCCATATAGTGAAGTCGTGGTTAGTAAATGTAACAATAACTTTGTAGAATGCATTGAACTGGGATCTTTTACTGATTGTCGTTAGATGGTGCAGTTCCCTGCTGGAATATGGCTTCTTTTTAAACTGGCAGCTTCCAAATTGCATTAAGATGTGTGAGACAGAATATGGTGTAAACAGTAATAAACTTGGAATCTGGAATCTAGTGAAGTTTATCAAATTGTTTTTCTCCGGGAATGCTAATTCATTCTTTATCACCATTGGCTCTCAATATACCACGTGACGTGTCACATGAGGAAGGGCAAATGGGAAGAAGAGCGGTAAGAGTACAATATCGGAGAGGTAAATGGATCAAATTTTGGATACATAATGTTTACTCATTTTCTTACTACTCCTGTATCTCAGAGGGTGATTTTTTTATATTCATAACATAACTTATACATGAAGAGATCGACCAAGCTTGACCCCAATTTTTATTGATGAAAATCAAAATGATAAAACCTTCCTAATTATGCAACTCAGTCGACTTTACAAACAACCCCCCTAAGATATCAATGGTCTTAAAGTATAGGTGTTCAAACTGTTAATCCAACATTATGAAGATCACCTTCATTTTAAATCATGGTGGATTCAACTTCTACTCAATGATGATCGTGTTGTATCATATACTTACCTTATAATCTGTTGCCGAAGTACCAAGATAAATTGGAATAAAGGCCGACCACATGATGCACGTCGTGTACATTGTAAAAGCGATAAATTTGGCTTCATTAAAATTTTCTGGCATTTTACGAGTCATAAAGGCATATAACGTGCATAAAAGTACTAGAAGCATTGCATACGCTAACGAGAGAGAAGTTGCAAAGTCTGTGACACTACAGTCGAGTATGACTTTGTTCCGAGAAGGATAGTGTTTTTCAGTTTGCGGCGGAACAAGTACCAACCACACGACCACACCGATCACCTGTACTGAAACCAAAAGCGAGCAGATGACCAACTGGGAGCGAGGACTGGTATAGCGTGGTCTCTTGACAGAACGCTTGCCGCTGTTGAATATTCTGTAGACGCGGTTTGTTTTGGTAAAGAGCGCGGAATAGGAGATGACGACAGAGAGTCCTAGGATGATGCGGCGGAGACAGCAGGTGAAGGTGGATGGTCGAGAGATGATAGTGAAAGGTGTGATTAAGGTGAGGAGGATACCGACAAGGAGTACGTAGCACAACTCTCGACCTGATGCTCGTATTACCGGTGTGTCGTTGTAATAGACGAACACCGCGATGACGTAGAGGGTGGAGAGGATCCCAAGAATAGACATGACCACGGGAACGATGGCCCAGGGGGACGACCAGTGCAGATACTCAATGAAAATATCATCACATCCTGTACGGTTCTCATCGGGAAGCGTACCCAGGGAGCAATTCCTACACGTCCATTCGTCGTGGCGGTACTGCTGATACTCGCATTTGGTACAGACCCAACAACATTCGTCGCCCTCACGCTTTTTTCTGATGTGGCCATGGGCGCAGGGCAAAGAACACACAGACGCTGGTATCATGTTACTTGGTGATTTATCTCCCCATCTCAGATCGCTCGTGTTAAGATCGAGGACTCCGCTTCTCCATGATCCAATTGGCACATATTTGTAATTATTTTTTATTCTTTGGTACTGGTACAAATCGTAGCTCCCTGGTCTGTCACCATCTTTGTTGAATCGTACCTCTCCACTGCTACCTGCAAGAAAACAAGTATTACATGGTTGATGAAACATGGCACATTACGTTATTAAATACTATTGTTTTATACAATGTCAAAAGAAGAAACATTTGAACTAAGTTCACGCAACGGTAACATTTTTATTATCAGCACTAACAGAGGCGGAGGCAGGGGAAGGAGAAGAAAGTGACATGTGCCCGCTGGTATAAAAAAATAGCTTGTTTATCCAATTGTGTTCGATCTAGAAGATCTTCCGTCCTCTGAGCTTTGGTCAAAGTCACCTGAAAAGTCCCCAACTACTTCATCGTCAAAGTAAAGATCATTAGTGGGTCTAGGATTTGTTGTCGTCGAGATAGAGAGAACTTGAAGAGAGAGAGAGAGAGAGAGAGAGATGGGGGGGGGGCACAATATCAAAACACATAAACTGTAAACACACAATGTTATCAAACTTGGCTAAGAGGTACATACCGACATCCTGTGCCTCCTTTTCCCTGCCACTGCATGGTAATACCATAATGCTATTACAAATCTCATATCTTTATGGTATAGTTTTGATGATTTTGAAATGAATGTAATATGATTGTGTAGCCGTGATACGTAACATTCAATCTAGAATATGGTTCAACTACCGCAATTGCTGCTCTTGTTTCACATCAATAATTGTGACTGCAGCTTTATTAATCAGCAAGTCTAATTTAGGATATGTCCATCTTATCAATGAAGATTGGAAACGTCGAACATTTTCATCTGGACAGTGGAAATTGGATCAGGGATCTCACTAGCGGGGAACAAACTCACCAATTTGTACCGATGGCAATCAATGGGCAATACTTACGTCACAGGGACCTAACAGTAAAGTCATACCAGATATATAAACTATGAATAACAACAAGAAACATAAACGGTGCTGCAACAACTACAAGGAATTTATACGCCCCAGCTCCAGCCGAATTATCTATGTATGTAATACCCACACTAACCGAATTCCTAGCTTCAATCGTGGACACAACTACATACCTAGTCCTAACCCTATGCACAACCTGAAAGTGAAAAGCAACCCTTCTCTTAATCTTAAATCTTTGCAAAATGAACACCTGAGCAAATATCGGGTCACTCTATCATATGCTATTTCTTTAAAAACACCATTTACTTTTTATATTTGACTCTCTGTCCACACTCTTCACTTCAACATCTTACCGTTTTATGTGGAACGTAAGATAAAATATATAATTCAGTTCTGGTCATGTGATTGCAATGTGAAAGAAATTGCCTGGAAGCGACTGGAAAAGGTTAATTATAAAGCGCATAAGAATGGTCATATGTCAAAGATGGTGTTAAATTGACTTTGTCTTGTCAAAAAACACATCCACTGTACAAACACAACATGTTGAACTTTTGTCTAATCACTTTAGATTTTCTTGTTATATTTCAAATATTAGGGTGTTTTAAGAGCTTTCCTTTTTCAGGATCTGCTTTCCCTTTGACATTCTTCCTAACTAACATTAAACAAAAATAGAAGCTCACAACTTATTTTTCCTCTTTCTTAATACACGATTTTCTCTTTAAGTTCAAGTCAGGTGGCCAGACCTGAGAGATGAATGTTTTAGATTATCACCTCGATCTTCAACGAAGATTGGAGTGAGTCACTCAACTTGATTTCACCTAGAGTGAGAACATATCTGGGAACTAGATTTCTAATCAGACGATTTTTAAAGGGCATGACATGAACATGTTAATTTTGTAACATTCCATTACTACTACACCATAGTCCAGTCGAATCTAACAATCCCGAAGTAGTTGCCTGCAATTAGGCAGTTGTCCGGGGTTTTTTCGTAGGGCGTAAGTATGATAGGGGTATAGTTGCGGTGATGCCATAATATAAAGCACTTTTTCCAAATTAAACAGGGAAATTGATAGAGTAAACGTCAAATTGTGTAAATGTGTAATACTAGTTAAAACATTGACGATGTGACTCGTAAAAATTGTCTAATTCTTAAGTCTAAAAATTAAATGAGTTCTTGACAACTATAACTTATGTACAGTAAATAACTATGAAATTACGTTCTTATAGTCTGGAACTCGCAAATTATCACAAACTTATGTCCTCAAGTATACATGCTTTTATTCAATACGTATTTTTGAGAGTCTGAACACGATTTTAATGCTTTTTTTTCTAAGACAATCATGCCATAACGAGGCTTTAAACAGTACATGTTTTATCGGAAGCACGTCAATTTCTTTAAAGCACATCAACCCCTTTAAATAAATTCTCTTTTCTGTCTATGATTGTATAGTTTCTCTTTTTTAAAGACCTTGTGAGGCGTCTCGTACTTCTATCGTCATTGACACTATAACTGTTGAATACATTTTGTGTAGGACTTCAAACCTTATAAGATTAAGATAATAAGCAATGCTGCGTTTTATGCATAATTATATCTATGTGCTCGATACTTTGCGAGCACGATACTGAATTACCATACCAACGATTTAAATACATCTTACAAAAAAGAAAAATAATCACGAGATTTGTTGGCTTCAAGAAGCGCTTTCGATTGAAAAAACCCTAATAGTAGTTATTATGAAATAAAGAGATACACGCTTTAAAAAACTACTCTTCACGAGAAAAAGGGCATGAGAGTGTAGACATCAAAATCCTTGGTATACCAGTTGTAATACAAGCCCCATCCCTTCTTGATTTGTTTAAAGGGGCATGTTCCCCGTATTCCAGAGGGCGCTCAAAATACGTACGCTCGAGCGGACGGCGCTATAGCTGCTTATTGACACCAACAGAATACGGCTCTTACGCAGATGGCATGTTACACTAACTACACTGCGAGGAACGTGCCCCTTTAATGTAAAAAGAGGAGGTGTTCGAGACAAGGATTTCAATGTTTACGCTATGAAAATCTTTCCACACACCCTCACTTGCATTGGCAGAGCACGAGAGAAAATGCATGTGAATGGCAAATGGGAGGGAGAAGGAGGAAAGACAGTGGCTTCCGATTTTTGAGGGGGCGCCCCCTACTTTGCCTTTATCAACACCAATCACCATTCCTCTTTTCCCTTCTTTCTTGTTATGCCTATAGGTATGATGGAGTACGCCCAGGGATGGCTAGATTACGCGGGAAAGCGGCAGATGTTGTAAATCTATCTTGAAACTCGACAATACCTTTGAAGGCTACCTCTTTGAGATAGTCGAGATACATCTTGCCGTCAACACCTTGGGTCACCGCACTACACATCCCCTCCGTGCCGTTGCACAGGTCGCGTTGCATCCGGTGTAGGGCGTGGGCCAGTGCGTAGGTGGCGTCGATGACAAACGCCACCTTACCCTCCTGCTCGTAAACCTCGGGCGTGAAAACCTCCAATCCTGAAGAAGAAGAAGAAAAAAAAACACCCAAGAGATACATATTTCAAATATCTTTCTACTATACTACATAATTATAAGAGGAACATTTTCCTTTGTGAAGCTAATTTAACAAATCTATCTCAAAAGTTGTGTCTTTTTTTTTTTTTACAACTTGACAACAATCCACTCATATGATGGCGCACCAAAACGGAGGTATAGAGATCAAATATTTTTGCATTGACATCATGGTTGATAACATTGCACTTTCTTAAATACCTCATAATTATAGTTACGAAGAACATTTTCCTTTGTGAAGCTTATTTATACAATTAATCTCACAAGTTGCAAATGCATCTTTTTCACTTGACAAAATCATAAGCAATTAAATTATAGGTTGGAACACCAAAACGACAGTGTAGAAAGCCATTATGATTATTATTTTTTCATCAAGATTATTAAGGCATTGCACTTTCGGGAAAAAGAATTGTACGACATAGTCCTCAATACTATAAAAACAAGTTATTTCTCAGACACGTATACAAAGTACAAACATTCGACTTTGACCTTTTTAAAGTATTCATAATATTAAGAGAAGAAATTGAAATACCATGTCACCTGTAATTGCAAGAGGACTGAAGATAATAATAAACGAAATTGAGCTCCAAAAATGTTGTTGAAAATATAAAGAAACTGCATTACCCTATGGTTAATTAGTCGATTAAATGGCCGACTCTTCTTCGTTTCTTCCTTCTCAGTTCTTTTTTTCGGGGGGGGGTAGGGGGTAATATATGGCAAGGCATTGATAATATTTGAAAATACAAAAAATTGAAATTTATTTTTGTCCAGCTATGATTGTTATTGTTGTTGTAAGATGTTATTAGGTCGTTCCCATGGATAACGCATGCATGAATAAACCCTCTCCATGTTAGTTATGAATTAGTTTACCCTATTTTGGCGAAGAAGTGATCACAATTGAACAAAACATTACTTAGTTAATCATAACATTGTCACATGCTCGTAGGTTACCCCGATGACAGGAAATATGCAGAATTGTATAGAGTGTGTTGGCTTTAAAGTTGGTTGTATTGGAACAGACGGAGAGTCCGCACGATGCGATCCTTGGCTATAGGTACTGTCTTCCGAGTCATTAATCAAGCTGATAAATGGCGCTAAAATATGGGAGGAATGCAGGTTAGCCAGAGATGCCCAATTTGAGTTTGAAACGTACCAAGGATAAATGGCCCCCTTCTCAGAAGAAGAATCATTTTGCTCCACTTTTTTGTCCACTTCAAATGGCTATTTCTTCGGTGGCCCATGGTCATTTTCTCTGAAATGTCCATGCAAAGTAACAGCAGAAATATATATATATAGTTCTTCGAAGATATTGTTTCTTGGAACCCATCCCCTATTATCAAAGTTGTACTAGGATAACACAAGTTCGTAATTTCGGGGAGATTAGGAGAGTGCTCAATATAATGATGTTTTCAAAGATAAGGACTACCACCTGAAGACGGAGTATTGAATGAGTTTCAGTTTCATGCAAAACAAAACAAAAATGAAGACAAAACCTCGTGTTATGTATATATCCTCCAAATTAGATAGTCCTCATTATTGGAAACGGTATAAATGTTTACCCCTACCCCCCCCCCCAAGTGCAAATGAATACACATTCAAATTTGTTGCAGGTAATATTATTGTCAAACTACTCTGCCCTATACCCCAATGTAATAGCAGAGTACGTTTGAATATATAACAGTTTAATGGAGTTTAATAAATAGCGCGAACTAAATAAGTAAATGGTTATCAAATGACTCATATTATGCTTGTCAGTGGCCATGTCTATAATTTCAAAACAATATAATGGTTTTGTTTGTTAACATCTTTTAAAAGATACAATTCTGATGATCTTCTTTTTACGACGTTATAGGGTGAGATCTGTCACATCTACGTGTCCTTTAATACATGTTGTTTTCTTTTCTGTTTTGAATTCTGTTTTTTCTTCTCCCATAAGGCCCTGCGAAAAACTTATTTATTCATCAATACAATGTCGCAATCCCTAAGCGGAAACAAGAAAATCTATAGGTATGCAGGAACATCCGTAATTTTCATTTGATCTGATAATACATGCATACCTTTAAGCAATGTGTCTTCCAGGAGGTCGGTCTCTTGAAATCTAACTCGCAAGAAAATTAAGACTAATGGGAGAGGCCGGCTGACAAAATCAATGGATCCTTTTTGAATAACATATCAAATAAGCCAGACGTCACTCCACATGAGCGGGCTGAAAAGGCGCAATGACAAAATTCCACCTTAAACATGTGTGCACGCAGTAATTGCGCGAAGCGATGAGATGAAATTTCTTCTCCACTGAATACTTCGTTTTCATTTCCCGCTATGTTTTGTCAAAATTAATTCCTTATCTTAAGGAGGTAAATTTCTGCGATGTCTATCATTTTAAAGTCGTGCATTCCTGCTTGCCTGCCACAAAAAGTGGATCGATTAGGGAGAGCGGGGATTCAAAAAGAAAGTCGAGATCTCTACTGACGGCAGATTGTTGGAAGTGCTACACCGCTCAATCCATTTGACCAATTAATCAGCCAGTCACTACAATATGACATGCAGAAATAATCATACGCGATGTACTTCTGCTTGAGCAACTCATAACTCATGAGATACGGAAGAAAGTACTTCCCTCTAACAAACAGAACACCATATCTGAGTTTATAGCTTCAGCGTTTTTTCTTAATGTGAATTCAAGGTCACTCATGTGTATGTTTTCTGAAATAATATTGTGAATTGATGGATACTATGAAACGCGAAATTTCCCTTATCTAATTATGTGTGTTCTAGGCACGTAGCACTCGAAACTCTTGCATTTGAAAATTTCTTCTGAAGGAATGTATTCCATTTTGATCATGACAAGCAAAGTATATAAATGGAGTCCTAAAATTGATTCAATGACTTTCAATGGCATCTCTTCTTACAAAAATAAATGAATTGAACCCCTCAATGAACTGAAGAACTGAATGATTCTGAAGAAACAGAGAATTTCCTTCCACCCTGGTATCTCAGTATTGATACAAAGAAGTTAATGACTTATACGTGATCTATGTCCTAGTTTGAGCTGTAAATTCTGAACTTTGTTTAGCTGTTTTAAAGATTCTTAGCAACCTTGTTCAGATCCATGTGCCATGTGTGGATAAGGAGGGCATGTTGAAAGTCGCGAGTCTTACCTGTGCATCGTGTTACAGTTTGAGCAGTAGGCATGAAGGACGCCTCCTCACGTTTGGCCCTGGTCTTGAATGAACAATGGAAGGTCCTCTCCCAGAACTGTCTGAACCAGAAGTTGGTGTGGTTCAGCGGGTTCAGCGACGTGAAATAGCTGTCGAAACCTTTAGAGAGAGAGAGAGAGAGAGAGGGGGAGAGGAGAGAGAGAGAGAGAGAGAGAGAAGGAGAGAGAGAGAGGGAGGGGGAGGGGTGGAGAAAGAGAAGGAAAGAGAACAGAGTTACCAACTGACATTATTTCTTCACCGTAAATTGATGTTGGCCTTCTAAATTGATACATTCGAATGGCCCTAATTTATCAATGCCTTGATGAAACGATTGGTCTAAAGGTCTAGAATAAAGAATGCGCTTTTCCTGTTGGCCATGGGTTAAAAATGTATTCATGATGATTGCTGATCCTCTCCCTGCTGAATGCACTTTGCATCTTGTTTTTTTTTCTTCTTCATTTTCCCGTTCTTTTGTTCTGCTCACTACGATACTACTTCTGCTATTCGCTTCCTCCTTCTCCCCTGCTGCTGTTGTAGTCTCTACTAAACCAAAGAGATACCTCTTTGACTAAACTACGGCTATTGATAATACAATATCATACTTTACTCATTGAAACAATACCAACCAGAATAAATGAATTAAAACATATTTTTGGAAAACTTAGACCTATTTAAACATTCCGAATATAACTTTTAAGCCCTATACGATGGAGGACATCACTTGATAATTATCTGGATTCTCAAAACATGATTTCCAATGTTATAGGTTATGTTGATTGAACCGTCGTAAATTTTTTTTTTTAAAGCCCAACTCAAATCGAGTCTTTGGATAGAGTAAAGTGTAGAGTTCTATTGTATACGCACATGTATGTGGACACACCCACACGCACGCACACCCCCACACATTACTATCCCAGTCGTTCCAATCAGCCATTTATTTTCATTTTATACAATCGAATCAACATATGCAACATAGAGAGCGGACAGTGTTTCAAATTGTTGAATTCGTTACATGAAACCATAATCTGATTATTACGTTTGATAACACTCTAACACCTTTATCGAGCAAGATCTATTTCCTCAACGTCATAATAAGATTTCCTCCTCAAAACCCAAGGGGAAGAAGAATTCCATTTACACTCTAATCCAATTTTAGCACTTTCAACCCCTTTTTTAGGTTGGACTACTTTTCACGAGGAGTTTATTTTACTCTTTACACAACAAATCTCTTTTCGTAATCGATTCTCTAAAAATACATTTTATCACCTTCAGCAGATTGACTTACATAATCATGCACCATTATGCTGTATTAATTATTTCTGTGAATATGATGATTCTAAAATTGAGGGTTCAGGCGCACCAGGGAAACAAGGCATGTGACATCACTATGTCATAATTCCTGTCAATAAAGCTTTACTTTGTTGTGGACAAATTAAACAACGTATACTTCACATGAAATGAACGAAGTAAAATGAGTATCTAAAGACTTAAAATAAAAAAAAAACTATAAAACAATTGTTCAAGTCTTTATTATTCAATATGTGTATTAATGATAGAAAAATGAAAATAAATGACATGGTGTTCAATTTACCTGATATGCAAATATTTCAAATTGTAAATATTGAGAAAAAGGACACCCAAACAATATCACGTATATTTTTCACTTCCAGTTAAAGAGAAGGTTGAGTTCTGGGAAGAGGTAAAAAATAATTTGTGAGCGTTATCATTGTTATTATGCAAGGGTGGAAAAACATCAGATTAAACATGTTCCTTGAAAAGCATGGCTCTTCAAATGCCTTCATATTCTAAATATGACATAAAATACGTAAAAATCGGGGGGGATTTTTTCGCCATGTGCTCGTGTAGTCCTGTGTACATCATTCTGTGTGCAGTGCTTGTAACTTTGCCAAGATTTGGACAAATTTCTTATCATTTTGATGATTCCAGAACCTTGCAATACTTTTCTGATAGATTCCACGCCGTTTCTTCCACAATGCAATCCCATGACCAGAACTCAACTTTATCTTTAAAGACTTCGGAAACATGATATTGCTTACTTTTTGATTGCTTGAAATAGACCCTAAGGTATACTATTTGACATATCTTACAATCATATTATGAATCTGTAAAAGTGCACTGCTTCTATTTGCAAGAAAACGAATCAAACTCTGATACTATAGAATTATAAATCAAATTACAATAAACCATATGGATATCATTTATTTAGTTCACTTTTACCAGACGTCATGATAAGTATTGTAGGGTTATTAATTTCGAATTTAACTAAAAATGTAAGACAAAATAATTAAATAGATTTGAGATTGCACACACACACTCACGCACACACACAAAAACAAATTGTTTCTTTTTGTTTTACCTTTGTCTGGTGTCCTAGCCGGTAAAAGAGTTATAGCGCCCTCCGCTGATTTCTCTTGCGTCTCAACTGCATTATGCTTCGTACCCCAGTCGTCACTTCCAATCATGATGAAATGCTTGGTCTTATTTGCACGTTTCACTGCCTCGAGTAGCCATCGAACGTCTGTCTCGGAGGCAAACACCACTGCTCCTTTGGCATTGGGTGCTTTTTTGATCACGTATTCCACAATATTATCAAACGTAGCATTGGTTGGATCACGAGATATCACTTCTGAGGCTGCAATGCATATATCTATGATGACAGAACATTGACAACAAGATGACAAAGAAATAAATTACAGTTTAATAAAATCAGAGGTATACGCCACATCTCTCCTGTCAAATGTCAAAGTAAACGCTTTATTCTTGTAAGGTAGAATGCTCAGAAAATAGCGATTGTTATTGAAAGTCAAGTAATTTGTTGTTATTTGGAGAGAAAGAAATGTAGTTTAGAATATTTTCCTCTACAATTTGATCGATAGCCAACAGCCCTCTGCAGAATTATGAATCGTTTATTAATCAGACTCTCTTTCCAAATTAGTTTATCGAAACTGACTGGATGATAATCGGAGTGGGGAAATAAATTATTCAATTCATCCACAAAAGACTAAAAAGAACATGATTATATTAAGCTCATCGACCGAAACCGGCCCACATGCCCATTGCCGCCTATTCTAATGAAATTCAATGACCATTGCATTAGTCAGTATTCACAAAACACACTCCCACTTGAGATTCGAAGCCAAGGGGGTTTCAAAGACATCTATTTCAACAATGTGACAACAGCTTTATAGCAGGAAACAGTTAACATTATCACATCTGGGTGCTAATAGCAAGAGTACCATAATACATGTAGGTTAAAATCCCTAAGGAGGATCACTGTAATTCTCCCTGATGTCTGCGGCAGACAAACTGCCAGGGTAGTTCCGACCATGCTCGGGACTGCTGTCATCAATATGAGTAGGATTGTATCCCCCTTTCCATCGTAATACCCTTGCACATAAGCTTGGCGGTATCCTTTTAGTCACCAGATTCCCAAGTTCAGCACAAAGAAAGTGCTTGGTATCAATCCCACTTCAGCTTGGTACACTTGATTTCAATTGAAGACCTAAGTAGCAAGTCATTACGTCACGGTAAACTGATACATGAGCGCCGCGTATGCTCGCATTAACTGGGCCACTTTAACGATAAAACGGTATACTAGTTTTGCGTGTTTACCAAGTTTTAGAACATCTCAGCATAGAACAACGGCCTCTACGATTTGAGACGTCCATTTCGAAGGAAGGATCATAGAGTGTACAACTACATGCAGTGTGGAGTATGTTACTAGAGTCTCAAGCTTAACAGAGAGGACGTACCTTTAACATAGGATCGTGTTTCGCTTTGATATCCAATCATTAGCGATGCAGAAACACACCAAAAACATTAAACAATGTTAAAAAAAAGTAATCTGTTTGTATTTATAACCGTATATCGGAAGACACATCTAATTTATGTTATAATAATTATATAACTTTCCGTTAAATGGAAAGAAAGGAAAATATACGCTTTGAAACAAAATATCACCTAATGTTTGTGGACATTGGCAATGTAAGATGATACAAGAAATATACCTAAGGTTCGTGTATAATTTCCTCTTTTATCTTCAGGTGAACAGCCATGGGACCAATTTGTGTATGCACTGCTCTCAAGTTGTTTAGTAAGTTATTGAATGAAGACTGTTTTCTTTCTCTTAGGTGAATGTGCAAGAATCCTCGCGAGACAAAAAAATATGTGAAGATCGATGGAACACCCCAAATATTTGCCAAAATGTATTACAGACATGAAATTACAAGAATACAACTTTCAATTAGAGCACGTTCCGTGAGGGGCAAATAGATAGCCTGCTCATGAGAAAACATGAATGAATGGATCAGGGAAACATAGTATGCCTTTACACCCCGTATGCATATGAAAATATTTTTCAAACAAACTGATAGGTGCGAGAGGTCTGACCCTAGAGCGCTGTTTTAATGTGGTATACCGTAACTTTATAGGGGTATGTCCCCCGAAGGTCTGTATAGCTCTCCTTTAGTGACGCTGGGATCCAGGCGCAATGGGACACCTTGTGGCCGCGGGACATTGATAAGAATTCCCCGCCAAATGATTACTTTTCCCGCCTATCGATATAAATAAAGCGGAGAGGACTGAGCGTTGAGCGGGGAAACCTTCTCGTGTTCTCACGTACATCGCGTCGTACTGTACTTGATGCTTCTAAGACCTTCACCTCTCAAAAGGTGGCTTTCACCGATCAAATGCAGTTTTGTAAGCGGTGCATTTATTTATACCCCCTTTGTCTTTTCTTAACTAGCCAATCTTCCAAATCTTTATTTCCTAACGAAATTTCACTGGGTAGTTGTGATCCTTTGTTAAAAAGATGCAAATTGACTTGCTTCTAAATTAAGGTAAGTAAAGATATTTATCGCCCCCCTTGGCTCTGGAAATAATTGAAAGGCATTTCAATCAGTTATGGTGAATACCCATCATATTCATTTGAAAGATTGTTCGAAGGAATAAACATGAATATACTCAAGCCAAGTGAAATAAGATAACCGGCCTCCAAAACAGGTCCATTTACTGCATGGTTCATTAATAAATGCAGTTACAGTGAAACCTAAAAATACGGCTTCTTTAAAACCGCGACCGTTCCTCTATCATGACTATGGTCGCTAAATCAGGACTAACTGTGTACAGATTTCACTATCATGCGACAAACATCTTTCTCTTAGAGTACGTACAGGGAGGTACTATATCAACACTTATGAAATACGCCTGGAGGTTTTTTTTCGTTTCTACGAAAATTGATTTGGAACAGTTCATTGTGTTTGTGCGTAGCGTTTCTATCGGATACTATTAAGCATGCTCCCTCTTGATGAGACTGCAGTCTTGATTTAATTGGCTAGGTGTGATGAAATAGTATCGCTGACCTAAAAACAATACCACGAGATCGTCACATTCCGTTTGGGATCTTCATCAGTTTTAAAGGATAGTTCTTAATAATGTTCTGAACACTATATAGCAGCGATGACAAACGCATTCTATTTCACAGTACCGTCTCCCTACTCTTGCATGTGTAAGCAAGACAAGGCGGCGCCAGGCCTGGAATACATCTACATTTGCATGCTATTAGGGATGAAGTGTTGAGCCATCTTCCAAACGACCAAGAGATGTTGGACTCCGGGCGGTTTCAACTCACTCCAGTCAGTGAAATAGCAATTCATATCTGTTGATTGATTCGTTGACCCATACGCGTAGTTGATTAATACGAATTTGGGGGTAGATAAGCACTTGCCGCCAATGCTGGAACCCCTTTTCTCATCTCGTATCCTTACTATATCGGATAGGCTTAGTTTTGTTGGGGTGAGGCAGAGGGATGGCGTATGTTTATTTCATAAGATTTTATTTAAACTCTGGACATGTAAGGGGCATGGGGGCTATAGACCTGATAGTTGAACAGCTATGCCTGATAAAATAATTCATCTTATTTATCATCCTGGCCATTGGCGTAATAAAGAGTGTGTACGTGGGGAGGATGGTGCCTCTCCTCTAGAGAAATTTAGACCAGTTTGTGATTTTTTTCTTCTTCGCATTATCTGATTTTCCCCAACAACAAAAATCTTTGTATCGCTTTCCGTGCAGCTAATACTGAATACGAAACAACAACCATACACATATCTTTTGTGAATTGCAAGATACACATTTTCATCATTACACATTACAAATATTCCTTAAAAAAAATGCTGTTTTGTAATGAAGGTAGATCATTTATCTTTCTTTAGCAGGTAACTAAATCGACATTGCAATTGTACTACCCTGGTAATGTGTATATGAGAATCCTTTGTAACAGAGCCCCTGAGGGGATGCGTAATAACTTCGAAGCCCTCTTGTGAGATTGGTCGTCTCGTATTTTTGCCGAAAAGGACGGTAAATTGTCACAATTCACAGCAGAATCGTTTCAAACGAATCAATCACTGCAATCGTCGTCTCGCTAAGAAGCGAATTTCAAACGCACTAGGTATCGCATTTCTATCAAGATCGATGCAGTAGCATGCAAACTCGGAATACATACCGCCAAATTTAGCACGTTTTCTCTCCGATTGCCGTCAAAAGCACTTTCAGGTTTCTAATTCAAAATGCTAAATTCGTCATGTTTGTAGCATCTAATGGACAGCTTGATGTGACACGATGCACTTTATATCGCCCTGGTTGGAGAGTTTCGTCCTCTATTTTGAGGGGGTGGGGAGATAAGATGGTGACCCAACGTCGCGGGTGTCACTGCTTCACGCGCGCTATCACGAGCTTAATCAATGTGGCATACTTCTTTCATGAAATTCGTTTAAGTCTCGGAGTCGAGTGGCCCACTTTCGTTCTATTACGATGAAGGAAGCTACCATTTTCTAGACATGTATCATTCAAATCGACATCGATACTTCATCTGCTTAAAACAGATGTGAGTAAAATACTGTCACGTGATTTTATATTGACTCACATTTCGAGTGAGTTATGCATAAGGAGTTTGTCATGACATAAAGCAGTATTGCTATTCTATCTAGGTGTTTGGATATTTGGGAGAAAATCATACATCAATGATCGATCTCTGCCATGTACACATTTACCAACAACCGCTTGGATTGCGAGGGTTTTATGCACTAAAATCTGTACATGGGCAAGTTTTTTTAAAGGGCCACTTTAACCAAAACGGGCTAAAAAAATGAGAAAAAAAAAAGCATGTAGAATAACTCTTGACTGAGATTCCGAACATGCCAATGGTTTTTCTTACAAATCATGAATCTAGCTTTAAAAATGACGACTCAGAACGCTCCAAAAAAAAAAAGTTTTGGAGCTGTATTGCGCAATAACATATGACGTCACAGCAGGTGCCTCTCCGGTGAAAAGGAGGGTGATTTAAGCATTTAACTGTCTTTAAAAAGGCAAACTATGATATTAATTGAGAGAGAAAAAAAGACATTTATCCGAAAAATAATATGCACTTGATAATCCCAGTATGTTCCTTGCAAATTCGTCACTCATTATGAATTACAATGAGAGTCTTACAAATCGGATATTCCCGCCATAACGTCAACTGCGTCATCAAGCCGTATTACCCTTTTCGAGGGGCGTAGCCCAGCAAGCGTGAAATCTGTGAAAAATGGAAGGTAATTATCATTTTTTGGTTGATTTAGAGATTTTCTTAAAAATCAGAGGCTGGAATATTAATAAGTAGAGGTGTATTCATGTTTCAAAATGCTATGTTAGTTGGGTCAGAGTGGCCCTTTAAAGTGAAACAAAGGTCATACTCATACTGACTAGGAACATTAACAAAATAATTTCTGCTACCATCATTGCTTTCTCACATTGTAGGCCTATATCAAACTGGGTTTTATTTTTTAAAGCAGGGATAATTTTTCAACGACCAAACTTATAAATGCCGACCCCATTGAGACCCATATAATAAAGTGATATTTGTCATGTATTTATAAATCGAAAATTTTCATGATTTCGGTCACACGTGTGACTTTTAAGCTTGCCTAGCAATGCAAAAGTAAGATAATCAATGAAAGTGTTTCCCTTTAAAAAAAAATGTTCTTGTAATTCCACCAAAAACCAAATTTCAAATCTGATCATATTGCTCCGTTTAGTCTCATTTCACAACGCCCCCTATCGTCAGAGTCAGCAGCCTAACATGTTAGCCTATGGAATGTTACCAAAAAAAATCGTTTAAAATTCATTTTTTGTTTAAACGAAAAGCACATCCACCCCGACGTACGTTATCACTAGCTTTTTTCATTGGAACCCTCATGTCTCATGACTTTTGAAAGTTCACCCACCGTAATTTGACCAAAGTAGGTTGCAAGCTCGTCATTGCCTATAATACACATGTGAAACAAATCGAACTTTGGACTCAGTTTGCCAAGCAATTTTAAGATTATAGGTCAAGTACACGAAGGACAAGAAGCATGAATTATCATAGATCACTTCTGCTTGTTTTATTTAGTCCATTTCATCCAACCCCCCATTGTAATTTTTTTGGGTAAAAGCAAACATTTCGCCGAGGTAAGCAAAAACATGAATATTAATGAACGATCAGACAATACAGCCTTTTAGTACGTAACGTATAGTGAATGGGAATGGGCTATGATCCGTCCAGGAGGTAGAGGTCAGTGGTTTGTGCTTGCAATGTTCCAGTGAGCGAAAATGAGACAACCGGAGCCATATGATCACGCAATTATTATGTTTGGTTAGTATACAAGAGTACACTGCCTTGAGAGGTTCTGGTTAAAACTATGCGCAAGAGGTGACTCCAATAGTACTATTAGCTGATGGGCGCAGCCCCAAAGCAAATGGTACTTTTGGGGTCACCGAGGCCCATAGTTTAACCAGTACCTCGAATAGAAGGCATGGTATATTTGTTTTATATCCTGCATCAAAAATTTATTTAACAAAAAAATTAATCTTTTTTTGGTAAAAAAAAGTCAATTTTTATATTAAAAGATTTATAATATTTTATATTAAGATTTGAAGAAAAAAAATTGATTCAATTGAAGAAGAAAAAAAAAATTTAATTTTTTTCAACTCCCAAATGGTAAACCAAAATAGTACTCTCATAATAGTACTTTCTAAAAATAGGTCAAATATTTCTGGTCATGTGACGAGCTCTCAACCAATCAAAAGCCAACAAATTGTTGATGCTAGATAAAATGTTTTATATACATTATACAGTGTTGTTCTGTTCTCAGCGCAGTGGTCTAAAGGGTAATTTCTAAAAGACTTAGAAATACTCAGAATCTTGTATTTTATCCGACTCAGTCCTCCCCTTTGCTGATTGAGATACTATAGAACTTGTTTAAAGTATGTTCACATCTGCATTAGATGTGAGATTTGATCCATTAGTATAGGATTCTTATTAAAGTTAATATCTATACCTTCTGTCAGTGGAAATGGATAAGCTCATTATGAGGTAATTATGCGCTATACCAGAATGGATTATGATTATGATTATAATTGTTATTACTATAGTTCTTACTATCTTTACCCGGATGTTAATCACGATGACATTTGTTAAACTCTGGGTTGGAAGCATCGTGATGTAGTGGCCAATCTACTCTGCGTTTCAACGACAAACTGATCTCGGCCCAGTGTCTTTTGTCAAGTACTTTATATACACTAAGTGTAGTCTTCCCTCTTTCGGCCCGCGTGTTAAAGTGGATAACTTGCAATTGCATGCGTACTGTTAGCGGCTGCCTGAGCTAGATTAAATCACACTTATATTAAAACAATGTAATATGCGCTATACCAAAATGGAATAGGAGATTTTACCACAGATGAATGTATTCCTAAGTTGTTGTAAATTTTTATTATCGATTTGTAATGTTTTGTTGGAAACATAAATAAATTGAAATTGAAATTGAAATTGAAATTTATACATAATTAGCTAATATTTTTTAACCTGGAGCTGAATGATAAAATCTCAACTCTTTCAAAATCGTTGTTAACATGAATGTGCATCAAAGAGAAGAAGGCACCGAATTTATATTCATGATATACGGGTCCTTGAATGTACTCAGACATTTCTCAGCAAAGTCTCAATCTCAAAATCCTTGGTATGGATAATGACAACCATCTTATCGCTGAACATTCCCCCTTTACCAATATCCCGGGGATATTTATGTTCGAGACCCGCATTGAGTCATCAATTGAAATATATTAAAGAATGGCTAGATTGAGCTTTGTCACAGCGCTCCGTCCTCTTAAGGTTTTTACCCGAAGCTGTTCATTTTCCTTTTACCTTTGCATATTTTTGCCTTTTTGATGACGGAATGAAGATGATTGGAGGCTAATTTGGGCAATCCAGCCTCGTTTAGAGAAATTTTGTTTCTCCTTAGCAAAATGATGATATTCAATGTTTTCTTTCTATCATTCATGAAAATATTTAAAATAATTTCAATTTATACTTAAAGTACGCTCATCAAATTTCAATCAATGACTATGGTTAGTGATTTATGACTGTTTTATAAACGTACTTGTAACAATAAGGGTATTGAAATACTCTTTGCAAGATGAATGACAAAAATAGGTTACTCCAATTCAACAATAAAAACTCATTATGATTTCGTCTTTAGTGATATTGGTTTCTAAAAATTCGTTAAAAAGGAATACAGCATGTAATATTGATGTGAAAATGTGGCAAAGCCATCACTCCCAAAATTTATTTGAGAATTCTTTTGATTAATGTAAAATGTAAGCCTACACATACGAAGTACTTGCGCTTGACACTAATACAATGTCATCCTCCTTAGAAACGATGCACATCTCTGCACATATTTGCAAAAAAAAAGAAAGAAAAAGGTGTTACGGAATGACTCTTTTTTCAGTGGAGTTATATTTCACAAGCAACGAGTAAGGTCTCTCATAAATGTATGTAAACAATTAATTCAATGTGTCGAGGTAAACAGCAGTATTGTTTTAATATGTAAAAATGAGGGGGTAGATGGTGAACAGACGAAAATGTAGACGAATAATTGAAATGTGGTAAGGAAAAAACCAGGTCAGTGTTGACAATCAGAAAGAGCCGAATCGAGGGAGAGAAAGAGAAAGAGAATCAAAATGAGGTTGGGAGATGAAGAAATGTTGCAGCTTCTCAGAGAAACATAGGGAATGACACATAGCGGAACACACATAATAAGAGGGAAGACTAATGAGGAATGGACGATCGAAAAAAAGCAACATTGGATAGGAAAATAAACTCGGAACGCATGATGAAGAAGCCGCAAAATTGATCAATGCTCCGACCGAATACACAACACCCTCGAAGAAACCCCAGCCGCAAGAACGGCGCAACATCAGAGGCAGACGCGGGAAATATGAGCTCATTCGCCCTCCAGCAACAATGGGACGAACGAAACGAACAAAAGTTTGGACCTACGTAACCTCACATCGCAACCTCCACTAAGAAGGAAGATAGGGAGGAGAGAGAGGAAAAAAGATTAAGAGAAGATTGCGACGCATGCAGGAGAGAACCTTGATACTATGAGCAACGTAATTTAAGATCTTTGCTTCTATTTCAGTGCACTACCTTTACTATATCATCTTTCACTCTTTTACGAGACTTCTTCATCTTTTTACTCCTCCCCGGTGGTTATTATATCTTTATCTCACCCCTCTCTCTTCCCATTTCCTCTCTTCCCAATTACTCCCTTTTTCTGTATTTCACTTTCTTATAATGAGAGGAGTACATCTTATCATAAATGATAACACATTCTATTTTAAAGGACGTTAATGTCCTGGAAGATTATTTTCGAATCCTAACTTCTGTTATCTCGCTAAAAGAAATTGTATCATCCATAATCAGGCTTCCAGTAAATGAGCTAATAAGTTCAATCTAGATTTTATGGCGGTAGAATGGATACCAGTAACTATTGTATAACAGACATTAACAGACAATACAGAGACAGGGAGGTGTATTCAGGAATTTCTAACCATTATACCCTTCTAAAGATTGTTGTCGTAAAACTTTCAGTCTAAGGATCATTTATAAAGTCGTCTTGAATGCATGAGCTTACATCACACTTGCATAATTAGGGTAAATTGGCCTGCAGGGAAGGTTCACGCCGGTTCATTCATTTTTAAAGAGTGCCCCACGGCTCACAGGCTTGTCAATCTCGCTTTAATTTAGTATGAATAGTGAGCATAGCTTTGAGAGGAAACATACCACATCCGTCTCTTGTCTTCCTCAGACCAACCCAAGTGTAAAATCGCAATTAATGGCGGTTGCGTGCATGGCACTCCAAGCTTCATCAATTTCTTCTATACTGTATCTCTGTGCCATGCATTAGGTGCCTTGGAAACCGTGGATATAAAGGGAATAACGTAGTTGATGCTGGTGATCTCTAGAATGCTTAATTTTGAGTTTAAAAGCTGATTTATATATAAGACATGGACCCGTCTCGAGCTCTAGTAAGGAAACTGCTTTGCGGGAGGACTGCTTCAAATTATTTAAAGTACTATAATTTAGCAAAGAGTTTGTCTCGGCATATGGCAACATTTTGAAATATTCACCTTATTCCTTTACAAAACACATGGATAGACGTAACATACACGAATCGTTTGTCTCGGCACAGGGCAACATTTTGAAATATTCACCTTATTCCTTTACAAAACACATGGATAGACGTAACATACACGAATCGTTTGTCTCGGCATAGGGCAACATTTTTAAATATTCACCTTATTCCTTTACAAAACATATGGATAGACGTAAAATACACGAATTGATGAGTAGGGAGAGTATATCAGCAAAAGTACCCACCTAGGTCCACCACCTTTAAACAGATATGCATACGAATGATCAATAATTTCCACCTTCTTCTCCATTGGAATGCAGAACAACTTTGAGCTAGGCACAATCCGGTTATCTAAACGTATTGTATTGTATTTACTTATTTATACTTAGTAATCTTTCCCAGATATGAACATACTGCTACTACCACAGTACTGAAACATCGTATCTCAAATCTGTTTAAATTCATAATGCAAACAACAATGCTTAGCAAAATAAGAGAGATATGCCATGTCTTTGACAGGGAGACTATGCCGGGGATACCGAAGAGCCATGCCATAGAGTAATGAGCCGAATCTTACATAACGTCCACAACATTCAATCAAATAAGTATCCATGAATGTCAAATATGAGACGCGCACCTTTGAGTCCGGGCAAAATGGAAAAGTCTGCAAGACGTAAGGTCGTGTTGTACTTTAGGTTCCTTTCTTTTCACTCTCTCTACATCTCTCTCTGTCGATCTCTCTCCTTGCCACATGGTTGTGCGATCAAACAAACCGTATGACAGAACGTATGGCCAGCCTAATTTGTGTGCTTTCAGAGTTGAAGCAAAGCGAAGGCTCATTTAGAAAATAGGGCCATAATTTAAACTTAACGTTTTGGACAAATACGCCTGTCTGTGTGATGGGGTTATTTCTCTCTCGACTCGAGTGTTCTGCTGCCACGACTTATGATGAGAGATGTTTGCCTATAAATAGTCATAGCGCAGGTTTACCCGGTGGCACTAAACAGACTTCATGAATGAATCACGAAAAGGAAATCTCAAGTATAATCTTACTAACCCAATTTATGAAAAATAATTTTAGATGAATAATAAAGAGTAACTTATCAAGATCTGTTCAAGCACTCATCTTTTATATCTTCTGGCACTTTCTTTCAGTTTCTTCTCTCTTTTCACTTCGTTTGCATTCGTCATTTCTTCAAATCTATCAATGATCAAAATCCTTAGCGGAAGGTTTGACGAGGTTACGTTATAAGAAACTTTTGCCCTAACAAGATGACGCTGTTCTCCAACCCCCCTCTCTTTCTCTCTCTCTTTTAACCCATTTCCATGTATGGCATATATATAATGAAAACAGAGTGCATTATTCGGTATTGTTTTACTCTTCTCTGGTCCAAGGACATTCTCCATCCTCACAATTTAGAGTGCATCAAGAGTGCACGTAGCAGGCATTAATCATCTCCCCTATTTTTTTCTCTTCAGTTTATCATGATACAACGTATTTTTACAATGTTTGAAGTAACGGCCCTTTCTCAGGTCTTTTACGAAATTTGCCTTGCCTTACAAGAAATTCATCCTGTCTAACTTTTCTACCGTTATTTTTGGTTTATACAAATAGTGAAACACGAACATACCACATTCACGACTAATTGACAGAAGTGTATTAATGTCGCTTAATAGCTGAGGTTAAAGACAAATAAAAGTCTACAGAAAATTCAATTAATGGCCTTTTTGATGTTGTTATGTTTATCAGCTAAACATGCTATTCAACCGTCAAGGAGCACTGGTAATAAGACTTGTGTATCTTCATATTCGTGCATGAAAATCGGTAAGGACATGCCTTTGGGGCAATTTAATGATAATGTTGATAAAATACGTACGCGTTTCCCTATGCTTTTTCTTTTTTTCTTGATTACTTTCGACAATTTGGATAATTATTATTTAAATTCCTAGTCCAATTAAGAAAGAGAGAAACAAAAACACGACCATGTGTGTATGGGACCCTGTGACGATGAACCATAATTCTCCAACATGAGCATGAACGGGACATTATCAAACTCTTGGGGAATAACTTCAAGCTCAATTTGTCCCTGATTGGTGGTCAATACTCAACATCTGCAATCGAATGTGGTGCAATGAACAACATTCAATTCAACAACGGGATACGTTATCACGTAATTAGTCACGTTACCTGTGGACCTTGTGAGATTCTTGAACGCATCGATGCCCTTCTCGCCGTAGTTGCCGGACGAGGCGATGGTGGCGACGTACCTCCATCCAAGTGCCTTGACCACGTCGAGCATGGCCTGGGCCTGGTAGGTATCCGGAGGGACAACGCGAAGGAAGTAGTCGAATCGGGACTTGTCACTAAGCTCAGGACTCGTAGAAGCATAACTCACCTGGGGAATCTACAAATATCAAAAAAGGAAAACAAAATACCATGATAGATAATATAAATTGTACAAAGGTAAATATGCTTTGGCGTAGAACATTTTTGTGGTAGTAAGACTTGAAATGCACAATTTGACCAAAGATGGCCTAAATAATTGTGAATGTTATCTGGAAAACGGTAAACCCCTTCCATTGCTAACACTGCAACTATAGAAAGTGACTGAACAAAAAACGAATTCATATGAATTGACGCGAGCTTTATGACTAACATAACCTAACACGCATCAAATAATATTTGTTTACTATTTTATGTGAATGTTTAAAAAAAATTAAACTGAAATCCAGCTTACCATGCTTGTGTAGGTTCAGTTAACGTAGACGTAACAACAAGTATACACTCGATTCCTGATATTGCTTGTTAATGAAGAGTGAATGAGTATTAATAAATATCATAAAATGAACCACGAACTATTGACCACTTCTTTTTTTTTTTTTATAGCAATTTTAGCCAGTACCAAGTATTATTACATTTACGTAAATTATACTAAGAGAAAATAAGTGCCCATCAAGTGTTAATTTACTAGTAGCATACGGCTAGGAAGTGACGTGGTGCTATGTGAAGAGACGCAAACACAAGACGACTGACTTTGACTCCTTGTCAATAAAATATCAAAACCTGGAGGTAAATTTCGATGAAAATTTATCAATTCTGTCTGCATGACTTTATAATGGGCTCTTAAGGCACTTGGTAAGATTGTTCTATAAGGTAGTGACTTCAATGCTAGGCGTACAATTAAAGATAATCTGAAAATTTGAGTGAAAACGGACCACTATTAATGATACAAATTGGGGAAAACTGATCTGACCGATTCCTTAATTCTATATTTTTACAATTTAATTAAATTTAAGGTGACTGTAAATGGTCACAAAGCAATAAATTGGCTCTTCATACCATGCCAGACATTTAAGTGTTGAAAGATTATTAGTAGCCTGTTTTATGTCTTTTGTTCATGAAAAAACGGTTGGGAAAATTCAAAAATGGTTGGGAGAATTTACTGTTAATCATTGTTAGAGGGTGTTGCACAGTGACGCCTTCAAAGAAAGCCGTAGATATCTTTGTGGTTTGAGAATTTGTTCAGTATATTTTGCATTTCAGAGGGTTAGTTCAGTAGAAGGAATATAATAAGTAACATTTTATACAAAAATTACCAAAACAAATTCATTAACCTTAAACAATGTTACCGAGTCACTTTAATTGATGCAGGCAGAAAGTACATTTCACCTTTCAGGTACTAGTTTATACACCTGGATGTTAATTTTTTTGACTGATTTAAAACACGCATAATATGTAATGCAACAGTCATCCTTATACAAACATGCCCCATTGTGTTAAGCACCATGCTTTACTACTTTTATCCATTTTCTTTTATGTTTTCAGGTAAATAAACTAAATAGGATATGGAAAAGTAAGATTTACATGGCTACTTGACTTATGCTTAATCTTTATAATACGGGGCCTAGGTGGGGTAAATAAAATTGATATCCAGTTGAAGAAAACATATCATTCAATGTGTCAAATAATCTCTGACATTAGCATCTTTCTTATTGTTCGATGGAAGTTATTAACAGGAGGTTTCTTATGGATTTTAATGAAATGGAACCAAATCTCAATCATTCTTTTGAAACCATAATCACTTGCTGCTCATTTATACATTATTTGCATCGCAACACCCTGAGTATATACGATTTTACAGACTGAATTTGACCCCTGGATTTAACCAGGGGTAAAATTCAGTCTAGATCCGTCTAAGTTGCCTTTTACAATGAAATCTAAAAACAGCAAGAAGTTAAGCTCCGACACTGCGCGGGACTATGCAGTTGAGAGGGTGTGGGAGGGGGGNGGGTGGTAAGAGAAAAGACTGAATATAAGAACAAAGTACCCCCGGAAACTGATCGCAACTTCACGATTTAAATTACATGGCGTATGGCAGACCCGTAACTGACATTACAGCTAACATTACGCCCGCATTCTCACCAGCTCTACGTTTCGCTTTTACCCTCGCGGTCTGTTTCCGCATATGACAAACACCAAACTAGACGATCTATCGATTTTATTTCGCTGCGAATCGAAGGAAGGCTCGAGTATATAAACTCCCTGAAAGTGGTCATTGATCCCCCCCAGCATAACAGGAGCAAATTCTATTTCACGGCCACAAAATACTATGTTTTATTCATTAATGTTTCTACTCTGTCTCGCTGAGAGGATCTCATCGAGCTGGCAGGCAGAAGACATTGGGCAAGCCGTGTTTAATCTCGACACGATGAACCTACCTTGGAATCCCATTGCTACACGAAGGGCTACCTCGAAAGAACCTTTACTTTAAAATGCACATTCTCAATATATTGGATAAATTCGGAGTTTATTATGTATCCACACGATTTATGGGCATTTGAAAAATATTAACCATGTTGAGTTTTTTTTTAAATGCCCAAAGTTGACCCCGTATTATTATTGCAGATATAACTTAAATCAGAAAGGATCGATTTAGATTCATTAGTTTCTATGTAAAGATCCGCTTACGTTAAGATAAAAAAAGAGTGCAAGATTTTATACTTGACATAATTATGATAGTGGATCCTTTGGAATTCATATATGAATCAACAAATTTGACGAGAAGGAGATCTTTGCATAATTAGTTCCAGAAAAGTTGCAATCAATAGTCAGTTCAGGCATCTAAACTAGTAACCTAGGAATCTTTTGTAGGAGCAAGTAACACCATTCAAGATGAGGCCATAATCAAGTTTTCTATGTTGCTTTTTCCGTAATAAGAAAGTCTAGATCTTGCGCAACAAAAATCAACGTCGATTCAACAGTAAAAAATAATCATATCAATTCTTGTAATCATTTTTTAGAATATAAGTTTACTCTCAAATTTTGGCAGATTTAGAGATGGGTGCGAGAAAAATTACTTAGTGATGTTGCATTGGCTTGGGTATGGTGTAAATACAAGATGAATTATCACAGTGCTAGTTCAATCAATATCAGAGGACGATATTTCAACGATGTTTATTCTGGGAAATTCATCTGCCTCACTGGAAAAAAATCCATTTCCCTAATAAATATGAATCCATGCAATATTCAGAGACCACAAGTAATTGAAACTGGATGCACTTGTGACTAATTCAAGCTCAAAATATGATACAGCATGAATAGGAGAGAGATAGAGAGAAGGATATTATTTGGCGAGATTAGATATAGAACAGATGAACACGAAAAAAAAGCTTGAGACATAAGGGAAACAAGGATAAGTGGAGAGCAAGAGAGATGTTGGTTATATCACATATGATAACATGATGGGATTAAACTCAACAAGTCGATGATCCTAATAAGCAGACGGGAGCCGCTCTAATCGATTGGTAGCTACCCTCAGCCGTGCACTCCATGGGGGTAAGAGCTCTCATCCCACTGATCTTCTATTTACTTATCCTCCCTCTCCGATACAATCCATGGCTTCCATTGATATTGAGAGAACGTCCCAACTGCCAAGAACGCCCGGATTTTGCTACTCCTTGAATCCTGACCAAACAAGTGGACAACGTCAACCGGTGTTTGTTTTTTATTCAAGGAGTTGAAATATATACATATTTATTTACACAAACTTTAGGCTGTTAGGCTGTTACGTTAAACAAAACACGAGTGTTTTTTCTTGAGAAAGAATGGTTTTGCTGGCAAATATCATCATTAAAAGAGGGTTATAACTATAAATACTTGATTCAATAACACAAAGTCAATTGCATAAGGATTCAAAATTGTAATATCTAAGATGCGGCAAGTATAGGCAGTAAGCAATTCTAGTTCTAATTTTACTACATAAAGCGTCTTACTCTGATGTGGGCAAGACGAACAGCTTTAGTATGTGTATATTAAATGCCATTCTAATTCTAAAAATTACAAATACAAAAACCTTGAATTTATCCTAAGACTGTATCTTCCGTAGATCTGAACTTATTTTTTAATATTGAATATGTAAATTCAAACTTCGGCCTTATTTTTTCCGCTCTAGTGAATTTCCAATACATTTCCGACGACCAATTAAAGATATATGACGTGGTAAGGTAATTTCAATGCTGCAAAGATCTATGGTTCGTTGGACTTGGAGCTAAAAGACTATTAGATCATCCCCGATACTTTTTGATTACAATTCAATATGATCTCTTAGTGGCTTTTTGCTCTTTCCAATGTACGAATCGTTTAGCATAATTATGTCTTGTATAACAAATATTTAAAAGAACACTTTCCGATTCCCTTTTTCTACATGCGATAGCGCTCTTTCAATGCATTTTTTGGTACTTGGGAACTTAGATGCAAAAAAAATTAAATCAAGCTTTAAAAAAAAAAAAAATGGTACTAGAGAACCGAAACGCTTTTGATTACAATATCATATGAATGCTATATTTAGAAGTGCCAGAGCGTTTTTGCCGATAAAACACTATTTCTTGCAAGTTCATGAGAAACAAAAGCCATGGACTGTCACTGCCCATCTCTAGTGAGGACCCTGTAATATCAGATAGAGGTCAACGATTCTTCCGAAGCTTACCTCCCACATCAAATGGAGCGTAAGAACATAATGAGAACGGACCATCTGGTTTCTCTGCGCCCCAAGCTTTGCCCCTCTTGCGTTTTTGATTACGCGCCTTGATGCTAATCGTCGTAGATTTGTGTGCCGAGTATCGCGATCATCCACATAATGCGACTCGCCTCCAACTGTTTATTTCAATAAAGCTAACATTTATCTACCACGTTATTGCCATGTGTACACACAGAGGGCCCCCTTCGGTAACCTTTATTACAGATATTTTCGTCCGACAACATTGGAATACAATCATTGAATGAGAAGAATTGGAAGTGTTATTTGAATGGACATGAGTGAAACCTCCGCTTATTTCCCGTTCTCTGCTGCGAGGGATCCGAAAAACAGCGAAGTGTATTGTTTTGGAAGGCAATGCGATAGTTTTCTTTGAAATATTAAATGATTTGGGATTTGTTTTTTTACCATGTAAATCAATTTTATCGATGCATCAGTGTCCTCAATAAATGAATGTTTTGAAGATCCCCTTGATTGTGAGAGGGGGTCTCAACGACCAATCCCTGGATGATTAAAACCCGGACAAATAATTATATTGCATAATAACCGCTTGGGTCACATTGCCTCTGGAAACCTATCCACTAGGTCAGTTAACAGTGTAGGGTAATTGCCATTTACAATGCGAATGTGGAAAGAGTTATTTTTTATCATTTCTATCAGAATATCCAATTTGTCAGATTAGAATATTCAATTAATTTGATTAGTTCAAATTTAATTTACAACTGGCTTTGATGTATTGCCAGTATCTATTTTTATGTACCGCTACTGATCTGGGACCTGAAACCCAGTGCAATGATGAAAGATGATAATTATGGCTTGAAAGATGAAGACACTGGCACATGGTGTTTGCATATCAAGGAGACTTGGGTGAGGATATTCAACTCAGTTCTAGGATTGTGTTGGTTCATCATTTATCCCCAGGCATTTACATCCTTAAAATGCTTTAATAAACGTCTTTGTAAAGCCTTTAACGAACCCGTCAACTCAGTGTGAATTACAAAGTACATTTTGAAATTGTTGCAAATTATTCTAATTTTTAAATTTTCTTTAAAAAATGAGAGATAATTATGTCCTACGTCCTCCTCCACTGTTTTGTTAGTTTTGCTCTCCTACTTTACTCAAGCAGTGTATTTGAGATTTATCTACCTAAATTATACCGAAAATGGGGGCATAAAGCTACTAAAAGATGGTTATTCTTGTGATGCTAGTGCCCAACCAGGAATAGTGACACTTATATTGGTAAGACAAATCTCTCTCAGGGTACTGTACCTGTCTTGACAAAAGCCTATATCTAACTTGGATTTAAAAGGGTTCAATTTCAGTCACTAGCCCATAAAATGTTGTAAAGTTTGAGAAGTATGACTAAAAGCATTTACTAAACAGGAGCAGTTGTGCGCCGGATGGCTATTGCAATTCACATGACCCAGTTCCATAATGATTGTAGCGGGCTTGGTGGAGTTTTAGAGAAAAGGGTCAACTACTAGTCCCACATAAATTTCTTTGCCATTGGCTTATTACTGTATTGAAATGTATATAGTTGGGAGCAGTATTGAAATCAAATGGTGCCTGCTTGATCTTTCTGTTGGAGTAATTCGAAGTTATAAGACTGCATCACATGAAATAGTGTACGTGGTTGATTGGGTATTAAAGTAGAGGAAATATTATCCTGGTTCTTGCAAAGTAAAAATAATGTGTCGAAAAAAAAACAACACTAAGCCGAAAGCGATATTCTGATATATTTTTGTGAACTTACTTTTAAAAAAGAAAATAATTTCAAAACTTTGTAATACCTTCTCTGTCAATGTCTGCAGTGTAANCCCCCCCCCCCCCCATTTGAATAGCTATAATTAAAGTCAGTTTGGAAAAATATTCGAGACATAAAAAAGGAAGTATGTTGTATGAGTGATACATTCTCGCCAAGGTGAAAGATTAGTTAATTAAAGCCTTGAAGTCGTAACGAACTTGGAGAGCGCATATGAAGTGTTATCTGTAATATAGGAGCCATGAAATCAGCTATATTGATGATACCTTAAGCAATGGTAGTTCTAAGCGAAAACCCAATATTTAACCAGGGTATCGGCTACATCTCGCAATCGATCCAGCGCACTGGTGTCCGGGGTCATCATACAAGATTCTTTGGATAAATATCACCCGGCACAAGCGGGATAGAATGTCAATATTGGTCATGGCATACGCCAGAGTCCTTCCTCTAATCAATTGGAAGAGGAGAATGAATACCATGTACTTGTAGCTTGTTCATTTTCTTAATCTTGATTCAATGATTTGGAGAGTCAATCAGTCTGCACTTTTTGACGAGTGTGTTCCATTCTCCGTTATTGGGTTTGACAAGTCTCAATGTCATTACATAAGAATATAGCTTATTTATGTTGATTCATCTGTTGCAGTTTTTTTTCTTCGCATCAAAATTGTATTCTTTGTTCCTTTTTTATGGACATTGCTGTCGTGAAATGCTAACCGTTAACAATTGATTTTTAGAATTGACATCAGTGATTAACAAATTCTCTATTTCGATCGTGTCCGCAGTATTTTCAATTCTTTATGATCAAATGATTTTAGATTTTTAAATTAATAATACAACAGTGCACACCAATACATTTTATTGATGTGCATTACTAGTGTTATTAATTTCAAACGAATCTAAAATCATAATGATGTAATTATAAGTTAATATAAAACTCCAAGAATACTTCAAGAAATCATAATTTGGTGTACGGAATTTCAGTTTCGTTTGAAAAAAGGCAAATAAGTGTGGAATTGAATGAATCTTTCGCGTTTGATTAAGTAATGACGTCACAAGAAATTACTAATATTCCGTCTGACAAACGTTAGCCATTCTTGATGCATGGCCTTGCATGTATCACGCTAACCATATATCTACTGTAATAACAATCTGTTGGGGTTGAGCCATACTTCCTAATCTCCCGGGAATTCCTTGTCGGAGACAAGTCACCTTGACAAATCTCCTAGCCATGAAAAGTGCATACCCATGCAACCAATAAATAAACCCTACCGCCAAGACTCTGAAAAACGGATTTCTTTTCCGCTGTTTTCTCCACAAATGTCTCTACGCCGTCTCCATGTGTGGCGCACAAGGTCCAACTGTACGCCTTAACCCCACAGATAATAGTGTATTGGTGAATGATGCCCTGAATCAACAGACTCTGATTTGTCGAAATATATTTTTTCTTTACTCATATTTCAGCCCGCGAGACTCGAGATTGGAAGAATCTAACGCATTCTACACGCGACGACATTCGCAGAAATCGAAGTGATAGCAAATGGCGACGAGGCCTTTCCGCCTGTTTGGATAAACTCTCAATTTGGCACAATAATAATAATTTCTGATTTCATTTCCACGCGGCGAGGCACCAAAAGAACTGCCTAGATGATCTTGTTTAGGAAGGCATTAGACACGATTATCATGAAATTTGGCAGTATGGACTGGATAATGAGAGGAGATCGGAGGGAAAAGAATGTAGGCATTCAAATATGTTTTGAAGGGCACATCCGAGTAAGCTTTTTGTAAATGTAATTACAAAAATGACGACTCATATTTATCGGGCGGAAATTTTTGCAGTTAATTGAGAAAACTGTAGTAATATTTTCAAATCCTTTTCAACCTATTGCCACTAGACTCGTCTAATTATTTTACATATTAAAGCAACCTTTACACGAAAGAGCCTGGTTAGCTGTACTGTTTCTGTTATGAATTAGGTCACTGGGGTACGCTTCAGGAATCGCTTTCAATTGTTGTTCTCTAACAACACATTGAAACGCTTTACTTTGTCATGAAGCATCTAACCACCGTATTTAGAACTGGAAAATGTTCCAGCATTGAAATGAAATGATCGAAACGAACCTAACACATGGCATCAATTAAACTCCACCAATGTTGTTGTCGTTCATAGGTAATGAATATTGCACGTGTGCGGGTATTTGATGCATATTTATATTTTAATGCGTGCAGCAATTATTTGAAGGATAAATGACATGCTGATCAGAAGCTACTTACTGCATATAATTGAGGACGTGACGTAAAAGGCAAGGTCATCAGGGTTCGTTTTTATTTTTTTTATTTTTGGGATAATTCGTGGAGTTTAAACAGTAACAAGACGAAATCAAATACAAACACGTCAACGCAAAGCGTATCATCCCCTCTCATGGCACAATTGGCCTATATCGTCAGAACAAGTTACCTCCATTTGACTATACTATTATATTTCTGAGCAAGGAAGTTAGCCACATTTTCACATAATTAGGTGTTTTTGCATATTTCAATGAGCTATGACCTTTCACCTTTGACCTAAAAACTCAGAAATCGAACTTAGGCTGTACATGTATTTTGATCCATTTGCCTTCATATAAAATTTCATTACAATTCGTCAAACATTACTCAAGTTATCGAATGGAAACCAGATTAACATATTTAACGAGCTACGACCTTTGACCTACATACTCCAAAATTGGACTTAGGCTGTGTTTTGATACCATGAACCTTCATATAATTTAATTAAAATCCGTAAAACAATACTTAAGTTATGGATCGGAAACCAGATTCGCATATTTAATGAGCTATGACCTTTGACCTACATACTGGGAAATTGAATTAAGGCTGTGTTTTGATACCGTGTACCTTCATATCAAATTTCGTTAAAATCCGTCAAACATTACTAAAGTTATCGATCGGAAACCAGGTGTGTATTTTGTTCGCATATTTAATGAACTATGACCTGTGACCTTTGACATACGTACTCCAAAATCGAACTTAGCCTGTATTTTGATATCATGTACCTTTATATCATATTTCATTGAAATCCATTGGCAGCACTGAAGTTATCGATAGGAAACCAAATTTGTTACTGACGGACGGACGGACGTACGGAAGCACGGAAGGATGGACGGACGGCAGCGTTACTATATCCCCTCCGACTTCGTCGGCGAGTGGACAATAAACCAGACAAACGCGTAAAGATATCGCTGTCGGATAAGTTTTGCTTTGAGTATGAAAATTCATCTGTATGTCACCTTTTTTTTTAATAGAAAGTCACAATTTTTGTTAAATGAATATAGGTACACAGCAACAAGTACGTTTTCAAGCAAATTCAAATGCCTTTTCAAATATAGAGTGTTCATTTACTTTTCTTTCAGGTCTATACGATTTTAAAATCTTCTTTCGCGTCTAGACTGATTGTTTTTCCGATTGTTTATTTGAGTACCTGGGCATATTTTCTTTTCCTGAAATTCAAGAAGGGAATTCCAAGGAGTGGGGTACCTGCGTAGCGTTTCCTCTTCATCTTCCACCATGCATCGAATCGATTGCAAGGTGAGAGGAGGTTCAATATTTAACGTTCGTGACATCGGTTTTTGTGAAGGGTATGTCGTGGTGAAAAACACTGATATTAAATCTCAACTCTCCGGGGACAGATTAGACAATATTTGTTCATATTATAAGAGAGTAGTAGATCATATGCCCTGTAGACGTGAATGCATCACCCTTCTTTTTATAGGAATACACAGTGTGAAGACCTTGATGCCTTCTTTAATTAACACTGGGTTAAATGTTTTTATAAACATGAGGCAATTAATTTGATGGGGAGGGCAAGATTTGACACCCGAGAATGTAGACTGAGTAACATAACACTACCTCGTGACAGGCGGTGAGATGAATTGCTTTACGTCACAACTGATTGTACCTGTACTACCTACCTCCCTCTCCAGACCGAATTTTGCCTCGGATGAATGGTGGTGGATACAAGAGTGACAATTAATAAGTAGGTACGTGACAAGAAGAATGTAATATTCTTTCCCCTTACCCCTACACTCTAATATCTTATTTATACCCCCCTTTGTTGATATAATAAAAAAACCTTGCGCAGCGCTAAAACGTCAAGTTTGAAAGTATCTGTTTTGCATGTTGCACCCGTTGCGTCATTTGCTGATGGTATGGCAAGACTTTGACGCACCAAGTGAGAGTAACAGCATACAGAAAGTGAAAAAGATGACGCCTTGCGTAAAGCGGACTTAAGTCTTTATCCGTAACGAAAGATACGAAAAGGTCATTAAATACCACAGACTTAATTCAGGTAAACATTCATTAATGCTAAAAAAGTGCCTTTTGAAGATGATATCAACCAATGAAAAATTGAAATAAACGTTAAAAACATGAGCTTTCCACTTATGGCGCATCATAACCGCTCGCATCTATACTGGTTACCATGCTATGTTCATCTACATTTGCACTTGTATTTTGTAGTGAATTGTGATATTATTGATACAAATCTCATTGAAGTAGTCTAACTTCATATATGCGTTTATAGAATTCTAAAAATGACGATGATTCTGTTTCAAATAGATAATCTAAAATTGCTTCTCCAGCTTACCCCCCCNTTTTCATTGGTTCCCGAAACATAATTTGCATTTAGGATTGGTGTTGGAAGGGGTCGATGTAATAATAACCGGTCAATCATTGCATTCACGTTCCTAATATAAATCGTCAAATATTCTCCAACATCAGCCTCATAAACATTGATGATTATCTAAGTCTTAAAAGGAAATTCATTCAAAGACAATCGAAGAAGTGAAGAATTTTATGCTGAGTCCTTTTTCTGGCCTTATTGCCCTTTTCTCCTACCTGAAGGGGTCTGACATGACATGATTTCTGCTCCGCAATGCGTCGTCGTTAACTGCTTTTGTCGTTATAAGCTAAAACAAAACCAGTAGCTTAAGAGAATACGTGACAAGAAATTGTGTTGGGTGATATGGGAACACATTAAAACACGATTAAGGGACGAAGCGCCATTGGGAACAGAGTAACACAATACCACTATTCAATGCCTAATTGTTATTGTCAGATTTGGTATCTGGGTGACAGCTGTTTAGATAAAGCAAGCAGTTTTGTTTGGTTGTCGATTGCACAAACGATCAAGCATCTTTTGATTGAATAGTTTGCACGCCACCAGCTGTCCCGTTTCCAAATAAATCTCATCACCTAATAATGAAATTTAACAAGGTGTTCATTCCAATGCATTTGAAACGTATATGCCCTGTCACAATTTGACGATTTTGCCAGCGTATGCCGACGTATGACAATTTTGGCGAATACGTTTCCAATGCATTTGAAACGTATATGCCCTGTCACAATTTGACGATTTTGCCAGCGTATGCCGACGTATGACAATTTTGGCGAATACGTTGGCGTACGTCGAATAAGTTATGGATAAGTTTTGTATAAGTGAAGAGCACGCTGGAGCACGTTGGTGTACGGCAATGTCGTAAAAAATGTTATGCATGCACAACACTTTCGACATATGCAGTATACGGCTCATAAGTCCCATACGTGCCATAAGTTGTAGGTAAGTTTTGCGATTGTTGACACACGTCCACACATGTTACTTAGAGTACCTCATAAGTCCACATATGTCGAGATCATGTCTAGCGTACCCAAAACTAATTTCCAACGTATGAGTAACGTGCTTTGAACTTATGTCGAAGTTATCCCTCAACGCATATTAGGGACTTTTAGATTTGCGTGGACTGATACGTGCAACGTCCATTCTAGGCAGTGCATTAAGGACGTTTATCGTAGCAAACCCCATTGTCTTTGTGCGAATCTAAAAGTCCGTATTGTCGTATATGAAGACGTATTTGACGTGTTCCTGACGACCACAGTACTTACTGAACGTGCTTCTAACTTACAGATACCGTATAATGGCGTATAGTGTAGGGGAATTGTTATATCAAAATGGGGTTCAAATGAATTATCGAAACTTTCTATATTGTATAACGTTCTGTATACGCCGGTGTATACGTCCAACTCGTTATGAATACGCTATGTATACGCCCAAAATAGAAAAAAAAAAAACATTGCTAATTCAGCGTATGCCAGCGTTTTAGAGTAATTTGATACGTCGGCATACGCTGGCTAAATCGTCAAGGTGTGATTGGGCCATAAGCAAATACTTTGTACAAGTTTGGGTAAAAAACAAAAGAATCCTCATTTTTTCAATTAGGTATGCACATTTATAGTTCTGGACACAACTTTTGAAGATTTCACCCTAAAATATTTGTTTTGTTTGTTCGGCATTCCATTTATTTATTTCTACTAACAGTCAATTCAAGTCTAGCATAATACCATAAATTTGTGAATACATGTTATATTTGCTCAAAGACAATGCCAGTGGCGGCCCATCATAATCATCATCAATAAAGTGACACGAATTTGCTCTGATAATGCTAATATAAAATGAATGCAATTGTCCAAGACCTTGAATTCGATTATTGGGGTCGTCAGAATGCTTCCAGTGTATCAGTAGCATTAGGTCATGACAATATGCAGCCTAGCCGCAGATCAAGTGTGAGGCAATTTTTTGCGGCCAGAAAAACTAATTTCCATTTGTATTCTAATTGATTATGCATGGATCCCTCCACCACTCTGTGTTGCCTCAAATAAAACCAGCCACCTCTTATCATCCTCGTCTTTCTCCTTTGCGTGATATTTCACATTCTAATACTGATAATGAATTAAAATAATATTGAGCTAATGAATATTATGCAGAATATAGGACAATTTTCAATTTTACATGGCTTAAAGAAGACTGCCTGTCATCCATAATATTGGGGAGTCCCCAAGCCTCACGGGAATTTAATTTGCATAATCTCTAAAGATAATGGTATATTATCAATTAAATCTGGTTATGATGTTGCTGGGTTATCACTAGGTGTAGAAAGGATGTAACATTTTTATTGATTTAAGATTTGTCTTTAAAGACCTTGCATTTTCAAACAAAAGTAAAGAAAGTATATAAATAATTCACATTCGGCGTGTACTGTTATCAGAACACTGCATAGCAAACATCATATAGGCACTTTTCGTGCAGTTAAATGATTATTTATATTCAAAACAAAATCCTGTAAATTTTGATGATTTCTTCCTTGCAGGACGAATGCAAGAGAAAAAAAAGAAGTGCTAAGATTATATAATATCAATGAACTCCATCTGATTCAAGGAGGGTACCTGCTGCTGGTTTGGACTTTTATGTAATAGCATCCAATCTAACCAGGGTAAAAATCCAATTACTTCGATTCTCGGGAAAAGTGAGGAAACGGGACATATTTGTAGACTCAAGTTATATCAGCTGTCAAAAACCATTTGCATCGCTTTGTTTCATTCAAATACAATATAAGTGAGTTTGAAAGAGAGGGGTACAAGTACAAATTAAGATTTATGCCGAGTTCAAGTGCCTTCGGTTGAAAATTGACAATCTTTTCAAGAACAACAGACGGGAGCCTGTTTCCACAGCTTCACATCTTACTGAGATCGCTATTTGTGATATTCGCTGTTAGATTGGCGCAATTTGCAATGTGTAGAATATATGCTGTTGCGTGTTCACACATATACATCCCATTTACTTCTGTGTGCTATGTTTTAGAAGTAGGGCAGTGGGTTCGACAGGTCGGTTGTTCCATGTCGCTCTTTGGTTGATTGATGCTAAACCGTGCATGGTGCGTTATAACGCCCATTCGCGAGCATGGGTCGACATGTGCTCCTTGGAGTAGAATTTACCCTTCTGTCCGATTAAACCCAACTATCGCCTACTGACTATATTACTCGCTGAGACCTCCGGTGGTCATCCCGCTTATGGCAAAGGTTTATACCTCTCGGGTAAAACCATCAATGTTTTGAGTGAGTATGCATGTGCGTGCGCGGTATGCGTGCGTGTGTGTGTCAGAGTTATGTAGGTGCGGGAGTGTGGGTGGGAGAATTTGTTCCAAATCTAGATTGAAGATCACGATATAAGATCTCAGTGGTAATGAAGAGCTTGAATTTGACCACAATAAATCTTTTTCAAGTATTGGCTTTGCAGTAAAATTGATTTTAACGCCGACCTGCAAAGGTGCTTATTGGGGAAGATCTGGGTGCTTCCCCTACTCAAAGTATATGTGATCTAGCCACAAGTAGTGATATATTACAAAAGGTCGTTACAAATAGGAAGAAAGTGCTTTCATTCACAGTGGGACAATTGCCAAATATAAAATGCTTAACTTTTTCTAAAATGTTATACTGCTTTATTCCTTGTCATTCTCGACATGGCGAAGGATACACCGCAACCACAGCCAAGATCAGGAGAGATTATGATCTTGCATTAGGCATTGATACGTTTGGAAGACCAACATTCACTGATAGGATTTCAAAGGGATTATGTTTCGTTATTGTTCTAAGAAGCAAAACAAATCGAGAGGGAAGGACGTGAATGTGTATTATCATAGAAATAATTTTGGCTTTGTTTTTTAAATTAATGCTTATCGATTTATTCATTTGTGTGAATACCACTATAACTATAAAGCAATCTATATCTCCTTAGAACGTCTGTTGCCAGTCTTTAGGGCAATTGTATGTGTTTTTCCACCGCATTACATCATATATCGATTAAACAGGATACTTGGTGAACTATTGATTAATCCTTGGTCAAAATTGAAGTGCCTTGCTGATTATGCACTTGAAAGTTGGAGGAAGTCCATTGGCTTTGTCTGGCGAAAAGGTCATCAGATGGTGTGAGAGGAAAAGACTGTTGATTCCTTATTAAATATGTTTTAATCAATTATTGGCCCTCGTACGTGTTTTCAACAATGAACTCATTAACACAAAGAGGTCAACTTCCTTAAAAAAATCAGCATAAAAAGGAGGTAAATCTTAATTATACCCGTTACGCACGAGGCTTCATCTCGATCGCGTTATTACTCCGCTAAACAAGCCGTTGGGGGCAAATCGGTACATTTACTTGTTAATTTAGGTTCATGTTTGAAATGTTTATTCACTCTTTTCTGAAATCATTTTTACATGTCAAACCAAACACCGAACTAGTAGCCGACGCAGTCCTGCATCGGCTACGCCTTGTGTACAGCGGGCTCAATCATAAACCTATGTATCTTGGAAGGTTTCACAATATCTCTTAGTATAACAAAATGGGAGCGCCAGAGCGTACAGGTAATTACTACCCTTTGGTTGGGAAAAAACATTTCCTTGGCCTTCTGCTTTCAAACCTGCGTATCCGTCCTGACGGATATATGGGATCTGACGTTTAGGCATTGGATGAACAGGTTTCGCAACTCGAGCAAATGTTTATTAAACACGGCACATATTTACGATGCGCCTTGGTGCGTATCTTCTGCGTCTTATTGAATTACGTGGGGCAGCGTTGAAGTCCATCTCGCGTAGTTGACACCTCGAAATCAAAATAGCAATGAGACAAACCGAGGATTCTCTTCTGCATAGCGATCGATTGAAGGTAGGTCCATCTTGGCATAAAGGATCGATAGGGCCACAACCATAATGATATTTATCCCATGCTGAAAGGGTTTTGAGGTCAAGAGAGGCTTTGAAGAACTTGATCAATCTAGATGCATGTGCGATTATATTAGGGTTTCAGGTATAGCCTTACGCTGCATGTCTGGGTCTTTTGACGGAGGCAAAATGTCCTGCTAAACTCGTTTCCGATCACAAAGTTGAAAAAAATATCGAGCAAGTCAGGTAGCGGGAGACCCACACAATGCACACAACATTACAATCAAACCAAGTTTATAGTTAACCGTGCTGGGATGTTATCAAGTCAGAGGGGATATTCTCCTTGTACAATGCAACAGTTTCCATGAAAGGCCGCAATTGAGAGAGTAATATCAAATAAAAACACATCCCAGTGTAAATTTTGATGAATTAATAATTGAGAGCTTATAAAGAAAAAAAATCTGTAAAAATGTTTAAATTCAAACTTTGCAAATATTCTTTTTTTCTGGTAGGGGTAGCAATAAAACAATTGTGTGATTGCCTAAGTAGATTTTAATTTTTAAAAAAGTTTTTCATACGTGGCTGTTCTTTTGTGATAATTATACGCCGACTTTTAAAGCAAAACACACTCAAAGTTGATAATGATTGTACTGAACCCCAACATGACTAAGTATCACCTGTCTAATCGGAAGAGCATTATTCTCGCATGGGATGTGAAGGGATTCATCCGAACTTATGAATAAGCAATTCAAAACATCCATAATTCATATCATACCTGTTCCTTCGAAATAGAGAGAGAGAGAGAGAGAAAGATAAATAAAAGAAGGGTTAGCATTTTTTCTTTAAAATGCAGGGATAAAATACATCGCAAAGATAGGCAGACAGCGTGAAATTTGCCACCGTTCCGGTCTGACGCAAATCACGCGTTATTGCCGCGATTGGCTTGGGCAGTAAACATTGCCGTTTGGGCAAATTAATAGCACCAAAAAAACTCCGGTAAATGTTTAATACAATTTCCTCACGGTCAAGTGTAAATTGTTAGTGACACTTATTATGGATTAATGTAAACATCACGTCATTCTAATAAAGTGGTCTCGTGTGACAGATTTACTAGCTGTCATGATCATTATAGACATACATTTATTTCACTAAAGAACTCCGAAGCAGACTGAATCTAGAGAATCAATTCATTTCAACATATCTTAGTCCATTCATATGGGAAAATTGTTAGAATTTCATTATATTTTCAAAAACCTGCTAAATAAAATGGTATTATGCCCATTTTATTTAGCATTTTCTGTTTACGATAATGCTTTTTGACTTTTCAATTAAAGGTTCAGATTCTTTTTGTCATCACTTTCTTTGTAGAATAATGATATCTTAAACAAATATTAATGACCGAGACAGAGAAAATGGAATGGCAATGTTTACAAACTTTCAACAAAGTTACATGTGCTCCAATGATGTCACAATAATGAGGAGATTAGGTTCTTGCTCACTTTTCAGATACAGTCATTTTCTGCAACGGCATATGTTTGGAGTTTAAAACCTGCCTATAATATGTGAAACTGAATTTTTTACAATTAATTAATTAATTAATCAATAATTATCATACATTTTGTTTTAAATCAAGGAATAATGTAGGAAAGACCTCATCAACTTAACTCAAATTCAAGTCAGGGGTAATTTAAATACCCTATTGTAATGCATTGATTGTCAGGTTTGCACATTTCAAATCGTGTTTGTTTTGTTTTGGTGAAAGTCGTTGCAGTCGTGTTATTCCACATCTTAATCCTAATTCTTCAGCGTATTAATCCATCTACCTTCACATTAAAATGTCGTTGACACATTCCATATGAGCCAGAGTCTCTCTACTTTCAACCTGATTTCCTCTATCACGGAACCCCAAGACCCCCATGGGCTCAACTATATCCATTGCGCTCTCCCCCTCTTTCTGTATGTTTGTCGGGCTGTGTCTCTCTGTATCTCTCTCTCTGTATATATATATATACATATGAATTTTCTCTGAACGTCTTCCTACCAAGGGGCTGTTTTGACCAAACTTTCACCGCTAACATGATTTATCCATTACTACTACATTTTACTGTAGAAGTGTTGCCGTAATTTATCTCACATTATAATTATAAGATATGTATGTAAATCTATTTATTCCTGTTATTTTCTGCAAAATCCATAAGCATCTGTGGATCAGGAGCTAGCAGATGGGGGGGGGGGGGGGG